>JABXWE010048430.1:0-17190 GCA_014611495.1 Limonius californicus
TATTTCTAACAAAAAAACTTCAAGAAACTAACTTGGAACTATAGTGTCACTCGATGAAAAAACATCTACCAACTATGTGCACTGTGTACGACAAGAGGTTATGAAAGATTAGCTATTCCCGGCAATATAGCAAGTACCTTAACTTTGGTTCTAGGTTACAATGGTATCTTATGAACCTTTATTTAGTGCTTCATAGATTGCTGTACCTGTATATTATTGGAATAAGAATTATTTCGAGCTTACACACTTACCCCAGATACACACTTACCCCACATTACCTTACGCAATTTATTTTTTTTATCTCTATCAGTTTACAATACAAGACATTATTGTAGTATATTATGTATGTATATATACAGGGTGTATCAGAAATAGGTACAAATATTTAAACCAGTAATAGATTGGCTCAAGTAGAATTCAATGGTACTATTAATTTTTCAAAAATCATTAAGTTTATATTTTTGAATTAAAAAATAAAATAAAATTTTGTTTGAGAACTGCTGATGATACATAGAAAATGCATTTAAGCTGTAGAAGGTTATTACCTAATGGTAAAGTAAATCCAAAGTGGCAAACACGTAAAAACTTGTCTGGCTTGTGATAACTACAACAGACTGAATAGAAATTACTGACCTACCTAATAGTATTGGTTTGTGGCAGGTGATAAGAAATTTTTTGCACTTCTATCTTACTCTCCTTTGTATAAGATGTCTTTGAACTCAAATTTGTGTTATTATCCTGCGGTACTCAAACAATTTTGGGCCGAATTTTCAATTATTATTTTTTCATATCTTAAGGGTCCCATTGCCAAAGAAATGGTTTTTCTAGTTTGTATATATTGTAATCTACCATCGGATTTAATATTTGTACCTATTTCTGATACACCCTGTATATATATATATATATATATATATACACACACCGGCAAATTTAAAGGAACAGAGATAAATTCGAATTTTTTTCATTAATTTCCATTTTTTACTGACTAGGTCTAGACAGCATCGAAGTTCCTACTACAAATTGTCATTGGTTGAAACATTTGCCAAAAATTGCAAGTTGTAATTACATGTTGACATCTCTGTAAGTTGTGTTGTGCTGTATTAAGTGTTGCCTTACATTTGAAACGCGTATTTTCTCTAGATGAAAGTTTGCATTTTTTGATAAGTAATCGTTTAAATTTGGTTTTTTTTGTTTGCTATCGTCAATTTGATTGTAAACCAGTTCATAATGAGTGATTTAGCAGCGACTGAAATCGCTAGGGCTATAGCAATGATCGAAAATGGTCGAACTTACAGGGAGGTTGCCCAAATGTTTGGCAAATCAAAATTGACGATCCATCGTAGTGTTACACGTTGGAGGCAGACTTGATTGTATGTGAGAAGACGAGGTCAGGGCATTAAACGCTTAACCATTGCCACAGATGATCGATTTATAGCGTTGCAAACACTCCGAAACAGACGTCAAACGGCAATTCAAACAAGAAACGTACTGGAAGAAGTTCGTGGAACCATCGTAAGTGAGCGTTCAGTCAGAAGAAGACTCAAAGAAGTTGGTTTGAAGTCGTATGTGCCAATAAAAGCTCCAAAACTTCAGAAACGACATCGAGTAGCGCGACTAGACTTTGCCCAAGATTACCAAAATTGGAATTACGATCAATGGGGTCAAGTTTTGTTCACGGATGAAAGCCGTTTCTGCGTAAATTCTATTGACGGTAGGGAAAGATTGTATCGACGTCAAGGAGAACAAAATTCACAATTTAATTTTACTCCTACTGTCTCTTCTGGTGGAGGCTCAGTTATGGTGTGGGGCGGAATATTTTTAGGGGCACGCACAGAGTTGGTGGTAATTGAAGGCGGCGCTTTAAATGCGGATAAGTACATTAGGGATATTCTGCAAGACCATGTGGTACCTTTCGCCCCACATATCGGGGAAAATTTCGTCTTAATGCAAGACAATGCTCAGCCGCACGTAGCTCGCTGTGTAATCGCCTTTTTAAACCAAGTGGGTATAAGGAAAATGAATTGGCCAGCATGTTCTCCGGACCTGAATCCGATTGAACATGTCTGAGACATGCTAGGCAGACGACTTAGGTCAAGAATTCCTACTGTCCAAAACACAGAAGATGTGAAATCTGCTTTAATTGAAACATGGGACAATATGCCTCAAGAAATGATCGACGGCGTCATCAGAAGTATGGGAAGACGGATGACTGCAGTCATAAGGGCTCGTGGGAGTAACACGCGTTATTGAAAAAAATAATCCGTGTAATTTTTCTTATTCATTAGATGTTTAAAACAAGTCAAAGCGTATAATTCTTCTATTGCAAAAACGCTATTTTTTGTTTTATTTTTTTAACAGGTTTCACAATTGCACAAAGCTTTGCAAAAAGAACTGCAATTAGTTAGCTTAACTTCGTTTTAAGAGATTCCGTTGAAATTGTTACAAGAAAAGTTTCACGGAGAAAAAAAATTCGAATTTATCTCCGTTCCTTTAAATTTGCCGGTGTGTGTATATATCTGCTATTGGTTTACTCAAATAATAAAACATATCTGTGATTGCAAGGACCACTTGCTATGGATTGGTGTGTCGTAATGTATACATTAAGTTTGGCCAAATGCACAAACGAGTTTAAGCCACCAAATAGCATAATCAGAAAGGGTCTTTCCAATATGCGAAATAGCCTGCAGTAGTTTGTGTTAGAATATTGGACACTTACACTCATCCTCGTTACTGTCAAGTGCTCAACATATTTGTGACTGAGGATTATTTACTGCAGATAGAAGTATTAGGGTTTATAAATTTTGTTCAGTCAAACCTTCTGACTAAATTACAGAATCAAATATTACAATCTGCAAGCCCAGAAAAACTCTGTCCAACTGTCGAAATAATCTCCGTCATCAGTTTCGGATTTTGAACGCTTACACTCATTACGGTCTCTAAACAGGGTTAACGGCTACCGCTATTTATTTTGATGAACGTGAACCACTGACGGTGAAATTCCATCATTCAAAGAAGCAAATACATACGAAACTGGGTATAATTGATACCGCGGGAAGCCGAAGAGACCCACGCATTCAATCATGGCCCCGCTGCGGGACAACATCCGTGCGCCACGCTCTTTGTTTTAGGCTCATACATTATGATTCACAAAGTGTTCCAGGCGAACAGATCCATCACTCAGGTAGGACCGCGTTAACATTCCTCTCCCACATGACCGGACCGTAGCCCCGCTCTCGCTTCTTTGCGTATCTCTCAGACGACATCGAACATTGACATAACCGGCCATTAAAACTGGCTGATATGTTTAGTGATTGCAACAGGCCAATGTGATACTTTTGGGAAGACTTCGGTGTTTTGACCTTCAGATCCATCTGAAACGTTCGGATAAATGTAACAATATCAGCAGTATTAGGTATCGACTCATCTGCTTGCACAATTTTTGTTTTATTCTTTAATACTAAATGTACCAATAGTTACCAGGAGAATCTTAAACAACATTTTGGCGATTACTAAATAAAAATGATTTTCACTAAATATGCACTAGGTGCCAAACGAATTTTTAGAAGCATCGATATCAACTAACTAAACTGAAAGGAAAATAATAAGAAGAAAACATACTTCTTTATTTAATTTAAAAGATTATCTAAATTGGACAAATTGACGACCTGATTGCGGTAATGTGTGAAACAAACTAATATTGAAATCCGAAATACCTCATTTGAGAATATCTACAGAGATATTACTAGGGAAGCTCTGCTTTAGATTTGCTATTGCTTCATTAGAGATTTTACATTAATACCGCATTAATTTGAACTGAAGAGCCAAATTAACCATATTTTTTATTGAATTCTTTAAAGCAATATCATTAAACGTTATATTTTTTGAAAACTACATTTTTATTTGCATTTTAGAAAAATTTTCTCGTTTAAACCAAAAAATATTTTCGATTTCGTCTGTACTGCTTATTATCGTCTGCTCAAGCAAATTTTTTTGAAAAGTGCAAACAACCGAGTTGTCAAGCGTCTTGGGTCACTCACCCTGTTTAAGTCATTTGTTGTCCGAACGGAGGAATTATTGTAGTGACCTTGAAATAAATATGAAGGTTATAGCAGTCACCTGCTTGGGGAAACAATATTATTACATGATACAGAAGCACTTCTAATGTATATAGTTTTGCATACATACCTACGTTAAAACATCATACCTCTTGCTTTTAATTCAGCGGGTATTCATTACAGTTCCATTTCGGGGTTAGAAGTTTTGAATACTAACCAAGGAAAAAACGAAGCAATATTTTGTAATGCTTCGGAAATATTGTTGTTTTATTTTTAAGGATCTTTTGTATTTTGAAGTTCAAACCCCCACAGTTACATTATAAAATTACTTACTAATTACTCCTGAGTAGGGTTACCCAAATTATCGATATTTGCTTAAAGTAGTTTAGATACTTTGGTTGTATTCTGTGTTGATATTAGTTTCTAAAAGTGTCGAGTTATCAAAAGTTGCCAAATATTAAAAGCATTCAAATACTTATCGAACACATCGTATATACTTAGTTATAAATTATAATGGTATCGAAATTATTATGCATAATAAAATCATTAAAGTTACTACTAAAATACTAATAATACTTATTTGGTTCAATAATATGTCTTGTATACATATACATGTTATATGTTTTACTTTGAGTGTATGTTACTGGTGGCCAACAAAACTTGTTTATATTCCAATTGTTTTGAAGTAACTATAATTAATTTTGTATATTCTTGTGCTTTTTATAATTATTTTGCTATTTATACAGGGTGTCCCGCGTAGATTGCATAATAATGCACTGGCGTGTTCTTTGGTCAAAAAGAAACAAAAGAGTCCTAATAAACATATATTCGCAAATGCATAGTTTCCGAGACAAACACTGATTAAAAAAATGTTCACAACAAAAGCAATAAACGATAAACTAAAAACTAAAATAAACTGTTACAAAAGATGTTCAACGTGTCTACCATTTTCTTCGACGCATGCACGAATTCTTCTCCTAAAAGAGCTTCGTATTCGTTCAAAAATCCCCGGAACTTGCTTGACTTGGTTAAAAGCACAGTGAATTTTATTTGTTAAATCATCCAGGTCATGAATTGGTTCAGAGTAAACTAATTGTTTTAGATAACCCCATATGCAAAAATCAAGCGGATTTAGATCTGGTGAACGAGGCGGCCATGGCACCGGACCACCCCGCCCAATCCAGTTATTGCCGAATTTTTCGCTTAAGTAGTTCCGTACTTGTACGGAATAAAATAAGCATTTCGACGAGCTTGTAACGGCATATCATCAAATATTGCTTTCAATTCGTTCCGTAAGAATTGAAGGTATGCATCTCCTGTTAGCCTGTTTGGAAGAAAAATGGGCCCTAGTAATTGATCTCCTATAACTCCAGCCCAAACGTTGAAAGAAAAGCGTCTTTGATGACGTGTTTCAACTATTGCGTGGGGATTTTCATCGTTCCATATGTGCGCATTGTGGTGAATGAAAATCCCGTTTCGCGTAAAAGTGGCTTCGTCGGTAAATAAGACATTCGCCGGGAAATGAACGTTCACTTGTTCACGAAGTATAGCCCAACCACAAAAAGCTTCTCTGTTTTCACTGTCTCCTTCGGTTAAAGCTTGCACTTGTTGATAGTGAAAGGGGTGTAAAGACTGCTCTTTAAGAATTCGCCAAACAGTGCTTTTGCTCGTATTTTCCATGGCGGAAATTCGTCTTGTACTGGTTGTTGAATCTTCTCCAACTCTCGCCAAAATTGCTTCATCCAATTGCACAGGTCTAACATTTGCTCTTTCCCTGGTTTCTTTCAATTTTACGCTTCCAGTCTCTCGAAAACGTTGGAAAACTCTTGCAAACATTTGGTGGCGCGGCAAATTTCTGTTGGGATATCGTTCTCCATACAAACGCGATGCTAGCAACGAATTTCCATCGGCTAAACCATAAACAAAAACCATATCTACTAACTCTTCGACAGGATATGTAATCGGAGCCATGATAACAAATCGAAAAAAACGTCTAATTAAGATACGTCAAATAAAATGAAATTTAATAAAAAAGTAGTAAGCCTACTTAATGTTCAGATTATACAATACAATACATAAGTCGGTACATATCCGGTGGTACAAAATCAGTGTTTATCTCGGAAACTAAGTATGCATTTGCGAATATATGTTTATTAGGACTTTTTTGTTTCTTTTTGGCCAAAGAACACGCCAGTGCATTATTATGCAATCTATGCGGGACACCCTGTATAATATCAGTAGAAGTGGCCGAGTTCAGAAGTATTAAAGTAAAGTATACTATCTAGATTTCGTATAAATTAATATTTATGTAATAGCCAAGAAGGAGAGGAATAGTAAGAGCCGTGTTTCACAAACAATAAAAATAGTCTTGTAACCTGTTGTTGAAATGACAATGGCTTCTAGTATTCTTTTTTTGCATCACTTCATAAATATTAATTTCCGTGACCATTTGGATAAGATACAGTTTTGAATATTTGGTACCCATTTATCACTTAAGTTAGGGATGCAGAACTAAAAAAGTAGTGCTCGTTGGCGAAGAGTATAAATTTAGGATGATAGCATAAAATAGTAGAAATGTTCAATGTTTTTAAATAGAAGTCATATCCCCATTTAATTGTGTAAACCCCTTATTAGACTACGCTACCTGTATCTCTTATAAAAGCGTTTTGTTCATTTGTAAAAGGCATCTTGTGTTCTAAAAAGTAAAGTTAATTAATAAAGCTAAGTCAAGACCTTTGTGAAACTTACCTAAACAAGAAATTATGTTTAAAAGATACAATTTTCTTTTTCTACAATTAAAATATAAGTTTAGCTTTAATATTATAGGTTTGTATTAGTTAGGGATCCCGGTGGGGCAGTGCGAATACTCGCTGTCAGTCGAGGTCACAGTGAAATGCGGTCCGATCGGCTGCGTGGTCGAACCGCTGAGGCTACCGTATTTCACATAGTTAAGTTTGGGGTGCATGTTGCATGAATGTTTAGTGTGTAAGGGACGCCCGCACCCTCCTGAAGTAATGCGAAAGCGGTTCCGAGTATGTATGATTGAAAAAAAAGGTTTGTATTAGCTAGCCATCCGAGTAAGAGTTTATACGGCGAATAATAGTTACTGTGTAGCAGAAATTTGAGGTGGAAATTTAGTTTAAGAAAATGTAAAACCAGGAAGGTCGCAACGAACACTTAAGTCGATGTTCATAATGACGCCTTTATCACAGACACACGTGCCATTCGGATTTATCCAACACATTTTTTTTAAATCTAATATTGACATAAGAGTGAAATTTATAACTTAGTATAAATAATTTTCAGCTACTTTACAGAGCTGGTTTAAAAGTTCCACAGTGAATTGCTAATTGCACCCGGACTTAAACCCCTTTCGGTTGTACGAGGATAACCTTTTAAGTTTTTACAAAAACTAGGAAAGGAAAAGATTTTTTTGGAACAAACTGTTTTATTGATTTTCAAAATAATCGCCTTTAAGATTTATACAATTTTGCATGCGTTCAAACCAATTCTCGAAACGTTTTTTCCACTCTGAAGTTGGTATCTCAAAAACATGGTTTTTGAAGGCTTCAACAGATTCTTGAGGTGATAAAATCGCTGTCCACGCATTTTTTTTGTTTGAAATTCGGGAACACAAAGATGTCGTTAGGCTCTATCTAAGAGCTGGCATTGTCATGACGAAGAATTATGCGACCTTTTCGGTTGGTTTTCTTGATTTCGTCGATGACTTCTGGCAAACAAATTGTTGAATACCTATTAGCGTTAACTGTTCTTCGATCCTCTAAAGGAATGGTTGCGACATGTCCAGTACATCCGAAGAAACAAGCGATCATTTTCTTGGAAGTGCTTCGTGAGCGAACAACTTCTGTGGGATTCGGTTCATCTTGGAACACCCAAACTGTGGATTGTAGTTTACTTTCCGATTCATACGAATATATCCAAGTTTCGTCACCTGCTACGATGTTGTATACGGATTTTGCAGTTCCTAGGTCGAATTTTTAGAGCATTTCCTTACACCAATTAACACGAGCCCTTTTTAAGCTTGGGTCAAATTATGGGAAATCTATCGGGAACAAATCTTTTTCACAGCCAAATGTTCATACAAAGTCGAATCTACTGCAGTCTTCGATATGCCTAAGGATGCCTCTATCATATAGAGGCATGTGACTTACATTGAGATAGAGTCTATCTCAATGTAAGTCACATGCCGGTCTTCTTCAATCATCTGCCACTGTTTTCACAATCACAAATGTCAAATTTAACGAAAATAGTAATGACACATCTCAATAGCGCCACCTAGTGGTCGTTTGTAAAAATTCATAAGGCTGTCCGCGTATAATTAGAAAGGGAAATAAGTCCAGCTAAAAATGTATAGAATTTTCTATTTAAAATACTCAAGTTGAATGTACCACATGCAAGCTTCGAAAGACGTTGTAACTTCCACATCGCTAGACTGTGACGTTTTATTTGCCTTTTCATGAATATACGTTTTAGTAGGTCTAAATTGAAAGTGGGTGCTTGAATTGCTTGAGCAATCTG
The DNA here is from genome assembly GCA_014611495.1 of Limonius californicus. Taxonomy (NCBI): domain Eukaryota; kingdom Metazoa; phylum Arthropoda; class Insecta; order Coleoptera; family Elateridae; genus Limonius; species Limonius californicus. The sequence goes on from JABXWE010048430.1 coordinate 8,595, forward strand.
AACAGAGTAGCTATAAGCTCTTCCAGTATTATTAATAAATGTGTAGAGACTGCTTTATGATGTCTAACGATCAGCAGCTTGCAGTATTTGTTCCATATCTAAAAAGAAGTAATCTATTCAAACCTAGCAAAGGATGACCTAAAAGGACAGGACATTTTCAAAATGCATATTATACGTACCATAAGGTTTTCTACACGTGTTTATAGGAGGAAGGTAGTAGCACAGTTGCTCGGTTTCTAAGCGAAACGTCTAATATAGCTTGGGTTCGATTCCTCGGAATTAACACGTAACGAATAAAAATCTTGCGCTGTAACCCATCACACACAATTTCCCAGTACGGGTGATAACCTTGGACCTTATTAAATCTTTCTCTGGATTTTCTGTTGTTCAGATTCAAATTAAACTTTAGGTCCCCCGTGCTTCTACCTTAGTCCTAAGCATTAGTACGTGGCAGAGAAAGAGTCTGTGATCAGTGTGGCACAAAAAAGCTACTGACGATAGATGACGAAACATATAGTGAAGAAGTATTCGTAAACTTTAGCGAAGAGTTAGGTTACATGTGATTTGCTTTTTATTTGTGCTTAATTGTTGTAAATATTATTTTAGGCTATAAGAGATTATAATTTCCATTTATTAATAATTGCAGGAAAAGTGTATAGTATGTGCAATGTGCATTTTTAAAATCTAATTAGCTGTCATTCTACACAATTTGTTACTTAGAATAAATACTGATTTTTTTTGTATTGAGCAAAAACTTCAATGTAGTGATAGATATATAAGTTAAGTCAGCCTGTATATCACTATTTATTAATCATTCCGAGGGAAGTTGTCAAGAATTTTTCCAGATTTCCCAAGCAAGGGACCGCGGTGGTCGAGTGCGAGAACGCATTGGCCACTCGAGGTCAGTTGCTGCGTTGGGGCGATCGAATCCCGACTGGGGCGACCGCATTTGCTTAGTTTAGTTTAGGGTGCATGTTGCATGAATGTTTAGTATGTAAGGGACGCCCGCACCCCCCTGAAGTAATGCGAAAGCGGTTCCGGGGGGGGGGGACGGTAGTATGAATGTGTGACAAAAAAAAAATAGATTTCCCAAGCAACTCAAACGCTCACTTTTTTTAAATAATACTAATATTTTATGATGGGGGACAATGTACTTAAACAGCCTACTATTGTTGAAGTCATTGTCTTGCTAACTCATAACCTCAAGGAGGTAGACAAGCAAAATGTTAATATCTAACTTTAATGATAGAGATCCAACGTCAGTCACGATTGCAACAATCGGCCTAACCGAAATAGGAATAATACATTAAAATGCCATCTTACCCTTCAATTTTTGACCTATTCGGTGTTACTAAATTTTTTAAAACTTTGCTAGGGAGGTAACTTTTCGCAATTAATTTTATATCGGGTAACTGAGAAAAGAAAATAACTAATAATGATAAATTGTAGTAACTGAATTAAACAATTGTAGTAAATGTACGACGTGAGCAAAGATATTCTGTTTGTTTTGCATAGCGAGCCTTATTGAAAATTTTTGGAATCATAATGTGTAAAAAGCGTGTTATAAACAGCTATAATTTTGAAAGAGGATAACAAATGATAAATTGTTTCTCATAGCAAAGCTCATTAAAAAAATTCGTTGCGATTAACATGATATCATTAATTTCCCAACTTCACAAATTTATACAGAGGGCGTTCCAAAAAAGATAGGAAAATGTAAAATGTAAATGATAACTTTAGCAATTCTTTAGTTATAATACAGTGTCGTATAGAGTTGTTGAGATATAATGATTTGATAAGGTAATTTTTTAAGAAGTGTTAAGTTTTCTGAAGATGGAGTTTTACATGAAACACAGTAAGTTTGATTAGGATCAACAATTCTGGCAAAAACAACTCAGCACCGGCGAATTTACGCACTTTTACGTTTGAGACATGAAATATTGGTGTTTTCTTGGTACTGTGCCCCTCGGTGGACCAGCCACAAGATCCGGGGATCCGAGTTGGCGCCGGCGACCGCCCGTCGCACACCAGACAACACGCACACCCATCGCCGCCCGCAGTGTTTTATTGTTTTACCGTTACAGATATCAAACCGTCCTGCCCGTGAAATACGACCACGGCCATACTTCTCATGCCAGTTTTATGAGCGGTCACCGGTAAATCAGGATGACATCCACTACCCTCTAAAGATAAACATCAACAGTAGGTACATTTCTACTGCGGAATTAATACTGGCTTCGTTTCATTTCTGTTCTTCGTTAAAAAATGTAACAAAAAGAATTCGAGGTTTGCCAAATAATTGTACAAAAAGTTCATATGACTGGATATGTTGCAGCGGTGTAGGATGTAATAGTAATTCTATCAATATCAAGCACCTTACGATTACCTTTCATCAGATGTTACATAACAATATTGCTACTGTTAACTATTGTGCTATAAATAGCGAACCATGATTTATATGCATATAGCTGGACGGGCTTTCATTTTATATTTGCTTCCTGGAATTAACTAGCTATTAATTTCCCAGCTTTGTATGGCCTGAAAGGCTTGGTTATGCGCCATATGTTTGTCTAAACTCTAAACCTAAACTGTCGTTTGCGAATTGCGATATACCAAAAGTAGTATAATATAAAAACGGAAAAATTAAATTATTTTAAACTGAAAATTGCATAGTAAAATAACAGATGAATGAAGTACAACTAATCAGGATTTGTATCGGAACTTTACCACTAAGCTACTGTGGAAATTATTAGATTCGCTCATGCATCTATATCAATACATAAAATGCTTCAGCAATATAGAGATCTTTTTTAAATTCACAGTTTTCGCATGAATTGTCAATTAATGCAAAAATGATATCTTTTTCTTTACTGACTATAAGTACCAGAAGAAATCTCTGTGTTTTTCGTATTCTGCATGTTGTACGGCTATGTCCCGTAGTATTTTGAATTCCCGGTATATTTTCAATGCTAAATAAAACTTCTACACACACCAACTGTTTGCAGTCAAGTTTGGTTATATATTTGTCCAACCTGATTGAGATCCAACAAAAAACAGCGAGTGTATTATTTATCAAAAAAATTAAGGGAAGAGAACATAATGGACGACATTATTATATAAGGCTACCGTTATTAAATAGGCAATCAACATTGCATTAAAAATGATTCTTAATAGATGTAATGTTGGTTATCTTTATAAAGACGTAATTCGTATATAAAAGATACTACCACGACCATCACGCTAAAATATCTGCAAAAAAGAAAATGTTGTATTTTACTGTAACCGATGAGAAATTTAAAATAAATGCTGAAATCTTATTATTAACCTTTTAATAAATTCAAATAATCAGTATACAGTTACGTGGCTGTACTAAGTCATAGGCTGAAGAATATTCTTCCATTTCATAAGTAAAATATTAATGTCAAAATTGTGAAAATGCTTTGAAAACTTAAAAAAAAATTTTAATAATTGTTTCTTTTAAAGCTCTCGCCGTTAACGTATCAAATTCTACAATATAATTATTTTGTGACAACAAATTAAAAATTTGTTAAGAAATTTTTGTTGTACCTACAACATACTTTTTTTTACAATTTTACAATTAGAGGGACGCAGCTCTATCATAGTCAGTGACCAGACACATTTACTCAGTAGTCTATGTCTATAGTATCTTACATATCGGATTTCCATTCTTACATACGCAACCGACATTGCCACAGCATAGCGAGAATTATATATGGAAGGCATCCTAGGCACTGTATAGCTCGAAAATTCCTCTAAGAATGGGAATAAATCGTGATCATTTTTAACTATTAAAGAAGATATTTTAGTTAAATACTGAAACAGCCCAAACAATAAATGCTATTAAGTGGTATTTGATACAAACTGTCTACGTTACTATGGAAATGATAGTATTTACTAATATGTCAAACAGTAAAGCACCTTCAAGTTATTTAACTGCTTGCGTTTATTAACAGTGTTGATAATGTTTACTTTTACAACGCTAGAGTACGCCGATATCCATTACATGTACGGTATTTGTGATGGAAACTCAGTAGTAGCTGCTCGAGAATATGGGTTGAGATTTCCAAATTGGCGACTACCAGACCGATGAGTTTTCCAACGAGTGCACAATCACCTACGTGAACCTGAAACCGTCTACTAAGCGCCCAATAAAGCAACTACTAGACAAGGAGAACGACATGCTGTGAAAAATTGATAATAATCTCAGCATCTCTGTTCGTTTTGTATCTGCACAAGTTAATGTACCACGAATGCTAGTTTGGAGAGCATTAGAACGTCATAGTTTACATCCATTTCACATCCAGCCAAGCCCTCTTACCTACAGATTTCGCTAGTCGTATGGAATTTTGCCTCTGGATCATTCAAAATCGAAACCTACCTAATAGAATTTTATTCACAGAGGAGACAACATTTGCAAGGAATGGTTTAATGAACTGAAAGAACAGACACTTGGTTTTCAGTGAATTATTAATAACTTGCTCATTGGTCTATTCGTTTTTGAGAACCATTTAACCGCCGACAGATATTTTAATTTTCTAGAAGATCATTTGGGAGGAGTGTTATATGATGTTCCTCTGCGATCAGATATTGTATGTGGTCCAGCACTATTGTGTCTCTGCGCACTTTGCGTTACGTGTAAGATAATTTTTGAATCAACGGATTGCAGAACGTGTAATTGGAGAACAGCACCCCTGGTCCAGAGAGATCTCGTATACTTAATTTGTTTAGATTATTATTTGTGGGATTATATGAAAGATATGGTATACCAAACACAGAGACTGTTGAAGATCTTAGGAGATGCATTTTTGAGGCATAACAATGATATGTTACGTAGGACAACCAGATCTCTCTTAAGAAGAGCTAGAATGTGCCTCGAGAGCAACGGTGGCCATTTTGAACAATCTTTATAGTGAATTTAAACTAAAATAAAAATAAATATTGGCTTTCGTGAAATCGTAATTATTTAATAAATAATAATTTAACACTCTGTAGTTTGAAAATGGTTTACTTTAGGCCATAAGTTTATTAGAATGTTTAACTATATTTGGTTTAAAGATTACGTACACGAAGTAGTGACCTCATGTCGTGGGACACCCTGTATATACTTATACAGGGCAATTCACGCTTTCATTGAATGTTGCATTTTCAAACCCTACTTAGTACTTAGGTAATTTCTCTCTTAGTAATCTGCCATTATTTATCGTGTAAATGAAAAAAATTAAAAACCGTACCATATCAAGAATGTAATAAACTTTCCAAATATCGAACGAAATAAAGCGCGTCCATTTAAAAAAAGTTAGCTTTAAATCACTGCTCGTTTAGGTTTCAAGGGCCAAGCATGTGCCCTAGGCGGTTGGAAAGAGCACATAAAGTTATTTAGGCTCAGTCTGTGAACTTTAATTAGTTATATTTTGGCGAAGTTGATGTGTGTAATGAGAACTCAACCACTCTGTGCATTACTATTTCTGCTATTATGGTAGAAAATTTCATAATGATATCGTAATTATTTTTGAATAAGATGTATTTACAGTAAAATTAAAAAAAAATAGGGAATTTGATGGTGTCTGTATTGTATTATATATTGCTGTGTTCATTCAATTTATTTTGAAAACGTGATATTTGACAACATTGGTGTGCTGCCACAACTGCCAATTTGTATAAGATTTGTAGCAGAATAGAGTATGATAAAAAATATTGATTGTTCTAAACCTAAACTCATACAAGGTGTTCGGTAATAATAGACAGGAGGCATTGGAAAAGTGCAGGTTTATCTTAGTTTGTTTTATTGGCCTACCTACTAGTCTATGCTTTATTTAGGCTTAGTAAAATTACATAAATATTAACGAATCTCAGAAAAGTTCTGTAGAATTTTGTAAGTAGAGCCCGAATATCGTTCAAAATGTCTGTCTGGATTCTCGTTGCATTTTTCTACTATTACACATATCATTTTGTTTTATAGCTTTATTTTTGGCCCCTTATAAATAAAAATCTTCATAACAGTCATTTTTTGTAGGAAAATAATGTTGAATCCAGTTATGTCCATTTCATCCATCAGAAAGCACATTCACCTCCTAAACTTACAAAAACATTTCTTGTTCGACTGTAGAGATTTTTTACTTTTCAGTTTGGTCTAATAAGATTGTATTAATTTTATAATGCAATATTAATCCTACGTATCTACATTAATATAAGAAAATCCTGTTTTCAATTTTCCTGGTATAATCATTCTTTATTTGTAAAAATCGTTATTTTATTTACTCGTATAAATGGAATTTTTTTGTCTATTTCAAAGACATTTGTTATTGAATTATTGGACTGTAAGTAGTTGTAAAACAGAAAAAAAATTATTTAGTCACATTAAAAATTGAAGTAACGGGTGTTATTATAGACAAAACCGTCGGTTATTTAAAGATATTTTTGATAATAACCAAAATGGGATTATCGGGGAGCAAAAGGAGAAGCTGTTGGTTATTTAGGAGGATCATATGCTAATATAGAACTTTTTCTAATGATAGCTGAAATTCGCGTTGTATTTACTGTTTATTATATAGTTTCCATTTTGCTGAATGCTAGATACCTACTTTTTTAATTTTTTATATTTGGTAAAAAAATAAAAGTAGTTGTTTGTGTACCGACACTTACATTAATTATTCATAATCTTCGTGGGGTCTAAATAATTAGAGTCCAATTTGTCAAATCTGCTACCTTCTATTACGCGACCACTAATCCTCATCAGTTTTGTTTGGCTGCATTAAAAAGGAGCTTAACTAAGCGGAGGGCAGGAGGCCAACTGCTCTAGCTGCTATGAATGTTCATAATGATTAAGAATCTCGTGCCCCACAGCAATGTGGCATGTAAACCCGAACCAGACTGGACCCATATCACAGTGGAATATTGAAATAAATGGTAATCATCTGGTAATTAATTCGTATAACAGCTCGCGGTGAATTGTTGTTTTTGGCCCACGCTCGATTCCGATCTAATCCACGACGCTAACAACTTTTGAAGTCCTCAACTGGCTTTTTATAACTAATTCTGCGTGTCAAGAGTTTTTAGTGCTGCCCCGAACAGGTTTGTGTTTGATTACCCATTATTTGTCTAATAAATAATGAGAGAGTTTTAATACCTTTACGGTAAAAATGAGCATAAATTACTGTTATTTTTACTTTAGTTTTATTAATGTAGCTGTAAAAAAACATTGGCTTAAATTTCTTTTTGAATTCTATAATACTATTCCGAACGGAATAAATTAACTATTAAGTAGAAGATTTTACGATTTTCTAATAACTCACATAGGTATTGGAAAATACCAAGAAAATCTATATACCGTAAGTTTTTGATACATATTTTTAGTATTTTGAAGAATCTTATGTGCAGGCGACACCAAATACCGTTACGATCATATCACTATTTGCATAACGTGCTTCTGCAGGAACCCTTTCACAGATTTTTGTAAGAGCTGTTCTTTCTTTTGTTCATTTTCTTGCATGCTTGTTAAACCAGGAATTCCTCTGTTCCTGTATTTTCGAACTTATAAGTAAAATATTTTTTCTAATGTACTAAGAAAAATACCAAATCAAATAAATACAAATCTGAAATAAAATATATATATTAGAAATTATCTGTTCTGAATTCTGTATAATTGATTAGTTACAAAATTTATTATTGTTTAAACGTGGGTGTTTGTTAACAAAGAAACATACCAATAGAATCAAAACTGGTAAACTAATGTTGCCAGGATATTCTGTCTTTGATGAGCGAAAGTTTTCACTATTATAAAATACATGAATTTTATAACTATGGGATCCGTTCAGGAAACTGCTGTTACGGGCCAAGAGAGCTTTTGCGTCGGACAGCAGTAGGAAAGATGGAAGTGCCTTCGACTTAACTCAGAGGAGTAGGAATGGTTCACAAGAAACGGAAGGAAATCTAACATAGTTGTGTATGGTAACACACATAGTACAAAATGCAATCAAAACGGTAATAATTGTAGTTGAACACAAGTATGGTACGTCCAAACACAAGGGCTCACCGCCACTGGCTTATGATATTTACTTTACTAAACAAACAGATCTGCGCAGCCGGTGACGTTCGAATTTACAGAAAATAAATTACACTTTACGATTAACAACTAATAGCAATTGGCGACTGAAGATCGCTTTGCGTTACATCAACAAAAGGGTTCAGCACTTCGAAACCAGTCAAATGAATCTCGGAACAAGTTTTCACAGCAGCACAATTAACAATTTTTACCTTAGTTTTCTTCCGGTTCTTCAATTTGGGGTGTTCTTAGGTTCTTCGAGAAGCAACAAAAAAATCACAGGCACACCATTGAAGGCTGTGTTCGAGTGTTCTTGCTGTCAGGAACGAAATGGGGTTCGATCTTAATCCGCAAAAGCAATAAGCAAATTCGCATCGAAACCCAAGTAGCCCTTGCAGTACTTGTCGTCGGCGCTGAGGTCTTAGCAAGCAACCGGGTCGAAAGGGGATCTTAAGTCGACTCCCGAAAAGAACGAACGCCAATATCCAGCAACTGGAGTATTTCACCATTTGACGAAATATGTTGCAAGAATTC
>JABXWE010048431.1:0-11289 GCA_014611495.1 Limonius californicus
ATGAGCCACCTTCGTATGTTTGGTATGGGTACCAGGACACCAAGATGCACAAGTGAACACACTTGCGAAAACTGGAAGCGATACACATTTCCTGGACCCAGAACCAACTTGCGGAATGGGTACGCTTCCGCTAGGGAGCAAACCAGAAAATGGCCAAGAAAAACTCATCGTGATTATTGGGACGACCACCTTCGTTTGAGGCACTAAAAGATTCTGAGATCAGAGGTCGGTCCATCCAGGAAAGTGACAAAAGAATTCCGAAATTTAAGAAGGGAGAAAATAAAACAACTGACAGGCATTTTTACCGAACACAGTCACTTGAAAAAATATCTATCCTTGATAAAGCAAGCGGACAACTCAATATGTACAGTCTGTGAAGAGGAAGAAGACATCCCTTCAGTGGATATGTTACTGCAAAGGCCTAATGGTTCGCAGACAATGACACTTCGGGGAACCAGAACTGAAACCCGATATGATCAAAGAGGCTTCTACTAAGACAGTGCTGGGATTCATCAAGGAACCAGGGATCCCATTGTGAAGCCGAGAGCAAATACTGCGGCACAATAAAACTTATAGGCCGCGGTGCGTAGGAGAAGCGAACAAAAACACATATTTATGAGCAAACACGTGAATTTCATAAAATTTATAGACCATATTTTCACTACACTTTCGCAAAAAGTAAAATGGTATAAAAAACATTAAAATCCAACGTCATGATAAGATTATTATACGTTTCGCCCCCAACCACTGTGTTTTTGAAACCAGAATTATACGTTCTATCATTTGATAATTTTTATGTATTCTTTTTACCCAGCAAACATTACATTTAGCGCAAAAAAAGTATAATGTTACTTACAGGAATACATGCTAATAATAGCAACTTACACCACATAACATCGTAAGATGTGCAGATGCGCAGATAATACAACATTCGTCCGACGGCTGCACACAGTGTTGCCAAGTCTTGTGAAATTTTACTAGATCTAATGACTACAGAACCTAACTGGTAGTGAAAAACTTTCGCAAATAGTAAAAAATGATGTGATTATTCATCATCCTGGCTTAGTACATAAGTTACTGTTTTCTTAATCATAAATAAAATTATATATTAATAATAATAATAGGCAATTTCAACAGGTATTTATTTTTATTTTAGCTTTATACGTATTTCGACATACAATATGTCATTATCAAAAGCATTTAATTTAGTAAACATTGGGAGTAGCTAGGGTAACAGCACACTGGATCTTGGTTTCGGGCTTGGCTCAGGTCTTCTATTCCAAAACTTCCAGTGTGCTGTTACCCTAGCTACTCCAAATGTTTACTACATTAAATGCTTTTGATAATGACATATTGTATGTCGAAATACGTATAAAGCTAAAATAAAAATAAATACCTGTTGAAATTGCCTATTATTATTATTAATATATAAAATATGAATTTCACCGAAGTAAAGCAGCAAACAATTAATAAATAAAATTGTAAATGAGAATTCAATTACACTTTTAAAAACATCGATAAAAGTTGTTAAACTGTAGGTTCCCTACGTATGTGGTACACTTTAAAAGGAGCAACACTTGAGAGAAGGGCGCTACGGTTAAGAAGAATAGAAGTGTATTCTGTAGGCACATTTTGTGGAATATACACGTTCACCATTTTCGAGTAATTGGAAGAATCGACTGTAACAATAAAAATAGTAGGCCAACAGGTTTCCTGTTATTGGGGACTGCCCAAAACGCCGAATGCCCAAAACGCCGAATCGACTATGTCCAAAACGCCGATTCGTGTCCAAAACGCCGAACGGCACTAAACAACGTCACATACTTCGTTTACTTAGCGTTGCAGCCAAATACGAATGTAAATTTGTGTTTGACCCAAAACGTCGACTGCACATCGATTCGGCGTTTTGGTCATTCGACAAAATGTCCTATAACGCAAGTAGGAGTCTCGTCCAAAACACCGACCACAACCCAAGTCGGAGTTTTGGTCACTGGGCCACTGTCGATGAGAAAAATTTAAACAAAATCGTTAGAACCGACTTTGGTTTATAAATTTTTCAACATTTTTCAAAATTTGAGCTTCTATTTTTTTTTAATTTTCATTTATAGGATAATTTTTATTTTATTAAAAAAAAAGTAGGTCAAATTTTGAAAATGTGGAAAAATTTATAAACTGAGGTCAGCTCTAACGATTTTGATTAAATTTTTCCCATCGATAGCGGCCCAGTTACCAAAACTCCGATTTGGGTTGTGGTCGGCGTTTTGGACGAGGCTCGTGCTTGCGATATAGGACATTTCGCCGAATGACCAAAACGCCGAATCGATGTGCAGTCGGCGCTTTGGGTCAAATACAAATTTAGATTCGTATTCGGTTCCGAAGCCATGTTCGGCATTTTGGTTGTAGTCGGCGGAATGGGAGTCTGCATTTTAGGTGAAATATCGATTCGGCGTTTTGGGCATTCGGCGCTTTGTCCTGGACCCTTGTTATTCTCTAAATATTAATATTCCTAAAGTTTAAACTTAATTAGAGCACGTTTAAAGATAATACATTTATGATTCTATAATTCCTCGAGGAAAAATGGTCTACTCCGTATTAAGATACATAATTTGCCAATTGTCAACTTGCTATTTACGAACACTCAACGTCAAACATATGGCAACACTGTTAGATACATCGATAAAATATTTCTAGTAAAACAAAAGCACGTTCAAAGTATATTTAAATATTACTCAAATGCCCAAGAAACCCTATATTTTTAAATTGTGCAATAAAACTTAATTTGGTCTCCCAGAAAATTAATATATAATGAATTAGAACATAAATGAATACAATGGTTTTATTTTTGGAACAACCTTGAAAGAAACTGGATCTTTCCAAAATCCACCAAAGTATTTCTTAAAAGGCATCATATGTACCTGTAATAACTATGATTTTATTACCGCATTGGTTCCATGATTTGTAATTGAAGAAAAGCAAATTAAAAAAAATATCACAAATACCAACACAGCCCACTACTAAGTACAGCCTTCAAAAATTATGGTTAAAGTTCCTTCCAGGCTGGATAAAATAGAAAAAGGGCTGTAGATCACTCACCACGCAGATTGATATTCACTCCTACATGTAACGAAATAAAAATTAAACTTTTTGCTTTACTACGGATATAAAATCGATATTTCTGCGGAAACCGGAATTCCACTTTCTATACCAGTAGTATTAACTAAATAATGATATAGATATTGTAATAGTTGAGTTTTTATATAATTTTACATAATAATTTCAAGCACTTCAGTTTTATATATATATATATATATATGTGTGTGTGTGTGTGTTTTTTAGTGTTAATGCTGACGAGAAGTACGTGGTAAAGAAGAGTGCCGGTGTCCGGCAATTGGACGTAAAGAATGTTGACGAACGAACTTAAGTTCCTATGTAAGATTTTAAATAAATATACAAATCTCCATTGTTTCCAGATGACAGTTAAGGTCACATGGTATGTAGTAAACCATTCTAAATCAATTGTTTTAGTAATACCTTCGCTTATTGACAGAATTCAACCAAGCATCCACAGTTTACCATGTTAATAGACATCGTCAAATGATTTTGAAGAAGAATGTTTGAACTAACCTCCTTAATCCCATCCAGTCGACCAAGGCTTCTCGCTTGTCGAAGTCCCAGCTCCACCAGTTTCCTCCCTCTCCTTCTCCTTTCCAAAATCCTGGGTTTTCGGGGAGTAATGGGTTCATTATCCTCGGGGTCGGAGTGAACCTCAGGACAATGATAGGTGTGGCGTCTGCGCGTGTTCGGGCTCGTTATCCGCGTTATCAGATTATCAAACATTTTCATTTCACGAAAAATTTATGAAGTTGTAAAACGCGCCGAATTTATTTCAACACTTGGAGAATTACGACCAATTATTCGCGGCTCTTAAACACAGCATTGTTTTGGGCTTTTTTCACTGTCACAGGAACGATTTTAGTGTTACCACAAAATCAAATTCGTTTGTTTCCGATAACGATTTAATAGATTTCACGTTTTACTCGTTTGAATTCGAATTTAAATATTTATATTTGTACAGGTGTTTGTAAACTTTTACTAATACGACACCGTGTTCGCCTTGAAATTGTTTTAAGGTGTTATTGTTTAACCAGTGCGTGAGTTTTTTATTGCTTATACGTTTTCTGAAAGTAACACCGACGTCGATCGGGCTATGAATGACTTCGCCTTGGCTTTTTATCAACACGGTTATTATGATAATTAGCGATTTTAATTCGTGCGTGCTGTTGCTTGTAATTGGCTCACTTCTTCCCACTTGCAGATCTGGAATAAAACGTAGACAAAATTACTATTTAGCAAGCATTATTATCTATTGAGCTATTTCAAAACGCCCATAAAGACAAACTTTTATGATGCACACTGCACAGGCAGATAAAACATAAAAATCTTGCGTCATTTGTGTGGTATTCCTCTGCCTTTAATAAATAATTAGAGATAGTTTGTAATAAAAACTTGAACAATGGAGAAATAGCTCTACTATTTAAACTATTTTAAACAATGCGACGAAATAGTGGGTACATTTTAGATGAATGACAGATGCTAATTCAGTAATTCTATCGACTAATGCGGTGGGGAAATATCCTAATAAAGTTGACAAAACTAGCAAGGTATGACCAATTGATGTTACTTTGATTGATGCTATTTTCAATTTCATAATATTAATTGGGAATTAATTATTACATGCATAAGGCAATTAGCTTACTCAAACTTGCACAAAACTGCATAAAAATGTTTCTATTAGTAAAACATTAAAACTTTGTTGACTACTGTTAATTTTACTACTATTTTTTCAAATGGTTTCCACAAATAAATAAATATAACCGAGCCCAAATAAATATAACCGAGCACTTCGAAACATTCAAACAAATAGCCAAAGGTCCAGGTTGCTAATTTAACAAATAATTTTTAAGTTTTAGCGCTATAAATTTGCATTTTATTTTAAGAAATTTTCGATAATCGCCACAGTTTAAGTTTGTCGAAACATATTAATTGATTAATTTAATAAGAGCATTAAATTAATGTGCATACTAGTAGAGGTGCAAATCGAAATAATTTAATTATTGCACTACGTGATTATAATTGTTAAATGTATAATTAGGTATAACCTTGGTCGCTTGAGTGAACGAATAAAATTTAATTATTTAATTAATTATTTTTAATAGAATTATTGGCTTATTATATATTAATTTCCGGTACGATTAAAAATGCTTTATATATACATACATGTCAATTGTAGGTGATTTAACTTCTTCCCCGTCTAGGGAGGCTTGAGGGTTGTTTTTCCACCCACAGAAATTAACCAGATGCATACTCCTTTGTACAACTGGGAATAAACTCGAATTATACAGGGAATTTTTCTTTTTAGTATACATTGCCTATGTATACTTTTAAAAAGAACGCGTCAATTACGCCTATTATGTAGTCAACCAACTATACAGACAACTAAACCATACTGTGACCAAAATAATCATATTAATTCAATTTTAAAAAATAAAATTAATCTTTATTTAGCGTCTTCTTGCGTTTTTTATACAACCATGTACAGTAAAGACGAAAAAGTGGAAATTCTAATGTGATATCAGAATGGTAACAGAACTGCGAGAGACTTATTTTCAGTAAAATATGTAGAACGACTTGTTCCTTATATTCGAACTATACAAACAATTGTTAGAAAATTTAAATAAGAGGGATGCGTAATAAATTCCCATAAAATAAGAACTAAAAGTAATCACGTTTTAGCCGAAGAAATGAAATTAAATATTTTAATGCTACCTTGAAGAATTCATACTTAATAGTTATAACAAAAAATAATAATAATAACAAAAGTTTGCGATGGCCGGAAATGGAACCCGGATCAACTGCTTGGAAGGCACCTATGTTGACCATTACACCACTTTGCCGCTGATGTATTTTTGTTGTACAAAGGAAGTACAATGTTCACGGACCTTACAGAAACGTCATCCTGTACCTATTTAACAAATAAGTCATCATTCGCGTCCTATATACAGGGTGAACTACTTATTTCCTATAAACACTGCATCAACATAACACAATTCACAACTACCGTGACGTTTATTTCTGTTTTTTAGTTGTCGGTATATTTGGTTGTCTACACAATAGGCGTAATTGTCGCGTTCTTTTTAAAACTATACATAGGCAATGTATACTAAGCAGAAAAATTCCCTGTATAAGGAAATTTATATAAATGCTTCATTAAGGATTTACATCTTTTTGAAGTGCAACGACAGTTTGATTTTTAAACCGACCCCCGTTTAAAAAATATCTCGGTATGCTAATTATCGATTATACAAAGTCCATTTTTTATTGTATAGGTTAGGTTAGATTACAGAGAGCTTAGAATATGTTGCGTTGAAATCAGACGAACCTAACCCAGCCTTTAGTAATTTAATACAGTAATAGAACCCTTGAAACTTGTTTAGAAAATTACACATCCCATAACACAGAACACCCGCAAAATTCAGAAAAATAAAAAGAGAAAAGTTGTGAAAAATTAAGAAAATCTATTAAAGTTAATAACAGTCAGATTTTGCACATTGCATCTACGATTTCATGGAACTAATGAAGTTTCAAATTAACTTGAAGGGATTAAGATCTCACAAGTATGCTATAATAGTAGATACTAGTACTAAAAGTGTCTATTATTTGTGTCCTTTAGCAAACATTCTATTAATTTTAATTTGTTTGTCTATTAATCTTGGTTATTTTACGGAGGACGCGTTGCGTATAACAATGATTTTTTTGAGTATGGTACGATTTTTAAAGTAAACTAGGAAATTTATGTATTTTATTAACAAGAAACATTAAGGTTCCCTTTACATTATAATAAGATTTTTTGAAAAACACAACTAAAAAACTTGTAAAACGTATAAATTGTATTGCTTAATATTGCTACCTATCCTGCAGCACAATTTCTAGTCAGTATACCTTGAAAACTACGTAAATATGAACAATATTTTAGTTATAAAAGCATCGATAAAATAATTTTAAAGACCTAAAGATGTAGGATAGAGAAAGAAACTTTTAAATAGTTTTTAAAACGCTAAGAGCAATTTGAAAAAGTAGCTGACTGCACTACAATTATTATTAAAGCAGCTATTTTGGCTGCTTTTTTTAAATTTAATTAAGTCCTTGCTTTAACTACAAAATACTGTTTATATCTAATATTGTCACTCGGGTAAACTCATTTCTCCCAGCTAAAAATAAAAACAACATAATAATTCTCGCGCAATAACAGATATAACATTTAAAGATATCAATACAGGATGTACAAGATTAAATCTTGTAGTTCCTGGTCGCTACCGTCGAAATTGTACATGCCTAGGACAATTTCTAACCATAATAGTTTGTAGCCTACTTAGATAAGGTAGTTTATTGGAAAAAACAGGTGAAACTCTAAATATGGTTTTTTCTAGAAACTATTTTGATCCCCCGTTATACTTCCTATAACTTCCTGGAAGAAACCTCACTTTAATTCATATAACCTCAAGGCTCCGCGTAATACCATTAATGAAATACTGATCCACACCAACAATAAAGCAGAAATAGGTCGAAAGTGAATAACTTTTTCAGGTGACAACGGTCGTTATTTTTCAAAATATCTTTTTCTACTACTTTGACTCCATGACTTACGCACTATAAAAAAATCATATCAACAAATTTAATACAGATGTCGGTCAATTGTAATAAACACATTTATGTTTTCGTTAAAAAAGATTCCACGGCGGGAACGTGAAAGGTCGTAGCCGTTTGACACTTGGCCCTTTTACTGTTTCTCTTGTATTGGTTTACTACTGCGTATAAGAGCTTTTTTTGTAGGATATTTTTTGGAAAATGTCTATATTAGTATTAAAGTTGGTGTCCGCTTATGCTGAACACGTGATTATCCATGTTTGCCGACTTATATCGAAATAGTGATTAGTGGTCGTATTGGTCAGAATTTTGAAGAAGGAAATTCTGAGCATTAAAATCGCAGCCAAATACAAGATCAACAAGCTCAAAAAGCACTCTAAACCACGAGGGTACCATACAATTACAGGTTATTGTAAATACCATTACAAAGTAATGTAGTATTGCCAATAGAAGAGTTGTGTCTGGAAGAAAAGGGCTATGACGTCAAGCAGATTTCAATGACATTTTCTATAATATTTACTTTTAAATGGAAAAATATGGCGACTATATGTTTTGCCCGAAAATCTACATATCAATTTAAATCAAAATAATCAATCGTGACAGTTTTAATTCAGGTTTTCCCGAACTAATAGACCATGAAGAGTGGGCCAGAAAAATTAGAATTTGATTTTATGAACACTTTTTGTCCAGAAACATTATCCTGGAACCTCTTTTAGAGGCTTTGGAGCAGTATCTCTTACCCAGGACTTAAGCTGAGTATCAGTTTTTCCAACCTGACTCAGCAGATGATAGCTCGTATACTTTTATAACACAATGTAGTCTAATTAGGTGGCAAGTGCGTGTTAAGGCTGGGTTTAATTTCATTTCAAAAAACTAGTCTCAAGATGAGCGTCTGTAATTCTCAACTTTGCTGGAAAATAATAACAGGAAACATGATAATTATCACGCCGCCGTCTTCGTGCGGACTCTACCAGACCTGCAACGGCAACATAACGTGTTATCTTCTACACGTTACAAACATTCCAAGAAATGCGCCATTTTGTTCTGTTTACATACAATTGGTCGGGAAAAAATTCCCAGCAAATTGCTCCGGTGGTACGTAATTTACACGTGTTTGTCTTGGGGCGTATTTAAATTTTAAATGTCGTCCGCATACGGCAGCGTCTCACGTTACGAATTACCACTTACGCATCAAAAACGTTAACGAGCCCCATGTTGGCTGCATCGAAACCAGAACGCAAAAATTTGATTGCCAACTCGCGCCGAAGCGTCTTCGGACCGAGATTGCTCAGCCGGTTGGCATTCGACAGGTTCCGAAGGTGGGCTAATTAGCGGAATTTGAGTTATTTTGAACCGAATCGTGATTAGCACACCTTACACACGTCGACCTTGAGTGGTCCTCTCGAACAAATGCGAATTGGATACCTTGTCATAAATTATAATTGCCGAAAAATTGGCCGTTACATAACGAGCTGTAGTAAGGCGGTGTTACACTTTTTACGTCTCACGCTAATTATAAATGTGTGAAAAATTTCACTATGGCTCAATGTGTTTGGAAATCATGTGGGAGTTTGTTTGATGATATGAATCATTTTTTTGTCAAGTGCGTCGTCGACACTTTATTGTCTTATGTGTAATGTTAACAAATTAGCGGACGCTATTGTTACGCCATTACAAATTTGTTCATGTATTGCGAATGATTCACTTCATTAAGTTTTTTGCCTTTCGCATTCCAGGTGAAAATGATGCGCGGCTTCCGGCCTTCCGGATTAATCATTGGTTTCAATATTTCTGTTCCGGAAATTTGTGACTAGTTGCCGCTCCCTGATTGTTTATACTGTACTGTTAAATATCTTCTGACAATCCTGACTCATAAGACTTTCACTAAAAAATACTACTTTAGCTAAGAAGTTTCACCACGATTCATCAACAAGTTAATTGATCTAACCATGGAATCGAACCAGAGTGGAGTACTCAGAACTGCATTCTACACACAACATCAAATTAAACCACCTTCGTGTAAAATTAAAAATTCGTTTCGCATTTTTATCGTCATTCAGGACGCCTTCGAACTACAATTTTTAGGTTTAAACTTGAGTTATGCTACGCAAGCCCACTCTTTTCTAGATTTTGCTTTTGCACAAGTCTGGCCATCGACACCACCACTTGTTGAATGTTATTTGATTCTAGTATTTTCGGACGTAAGCCAAAAGTTACACACAAATATTTTTATCTGTGAAACCCACGGGACGATTATATTTTGAACTTTTGGCTGTGGTCGTTTGATCCCAACGTAATCTGTTTTTAGTTTTTGTGTGTAGTCGAACATAGCTAAGGAAAGCAACAACAAAGCTATATATTCTAACCGTTGGCTAAGAACTACCAAACTAAAGTTCTTGGGGAAACAGTCGTCACAAAGACGACGTAAGTTTTAATTTATATCCTCTTGCGAAAATTTCTGGTTTCAAACATGAATTAACAAAAATCGCCGCAAAAAGTGGTATAAGAAGTTCCGGAAGAACGGGTAGATTATGTTAATTTAAGGTTCCATTAAGTCCATTAAAAAGCTAAAGATATAATGCTAGGATTACATTGTAAATTTGCAAAATTACATTAGATTAAGTTAAAGTTCAATCAGATGAGAGTTGAGTTATAACATCTTAAATTAATTTTAAATCTCAGGGTTAGAGTAGATTATATTAAACCTTAGGTCAAGTTAATTAAGTTAAAATTAGATTAAAGTAGAGTTTAAGTTAAGCAAGATTATGTGGAGGAATAACTTTTTGGCAGCAGAGCTTATTCCAAGGGTGCCTCTGCCGGTGATTTTTCCGCCAAAAGAAACAAATCGTATTTATTTTATTTTCGTTAAGGAAAGCTGAAATGCAGCAGTTATGTTATCGACCCGTTATCATTTGGTTAAATCACGTTAAAATAAGTTGGGCGAAGGTTAGATCAAAGCTGCAACAGGTTAACCTTAGATTAAGTTAGGTTAAACTTAGATTAGGCTAAACTTAGGTTAAGTCAAATTCAGGTTAGAATGAATTAGGCTGAAATTTCCAGTAATCCTTTCCGAGTCGTTTTCTTCCATGAAAGTTGAGTTAAATTAAATTAGAAACGACAGAAATTAAAAACTTGATTCAATTAGCTTTGATTACGTTAAAAACAATTTACACTGTAACGCAAAATTAGGCTAAGTACTGTAAGTGGGGTTGGCGTTTCATAGATTACAATTGAACTTAGAATAAATTAGGCAGAACAGACTAGAGTTGCCAGTTTCCAACAGGTTACATTAGAATTATGTAAGGTTAAGTTAAAACATGTTTTTAAGTTAAAGTTCAATCAGATGAGAGTTGAGTTATAATTCCTTAATTTAATTTTAAATTTCAGGGTTAGGGTAGATTATATTAAACCTTAGTCCAAGTTAAAATACGACTAAAACAAGTTAAGTTAAAAGTAGATTAAAGTAGAGTTTAAGTTAAAGAAGAGTATGTGGAAGAATAACTTTTCTGAAGCAAAGTTTATTCCACGGGTGCCTCTGCCAGTGATTTTTCCCCAAAAGAAATAAATTGTAGAAGTCGATTGTAT
>JABXWE010048432.1:0-10678 GCA_014611495.1 Limonius californicus
GCAGAAATAGGACGCAAGCCCATAAAACACTCACGAGGAGAAAAAATGAATCATGTCAACTTGCAACAGATACCATTCACCACAATTTCCGTCAACGATGAGGCGACACAAAAACGACTCCACCCCAATTCCGAGAGCTACCAACTACTGGACCGCCTGTTGGCACAGTCCCCTTGTCTCAAGAAGAAGCGATTAAAAAGATTCGAAAACACTGCACCTGGAGAAGATAAATTAACGTACAGGCATTGGAAGCAATCAGATCCAGATTGTACTAGTCTCACCACAGTTTTCAACATAAGCCTAAAATACATGAAAATCCCAGAAACATGGAAATTCTCTACCATAACTCTCATACCCAAAAGGGGCAACAAATCTGATGTTAATAACTGGCGCCCAATCTCCTTAAATTTATAAAATTTACGCAGGCTGTCTACAATCTCGAATTACAAGCTGGTTGCTTACAAACAACATCATTCATCCAAACCAGAAGGGCTTCATGCCATTTGATGATGTCATTGAACACAATTATTTGCTGCAAAATCAAATAGATGAGGCTCGTAAAGGTAGACGAAATTTAGCAGTAGCATGGGTAGATATTTCGAATGCCTTTACGAGCATCAGGCATGACTCAATTATGACAGCATTACAGTACTATGGTACAGGTGACACTTTTAATACTATAGTTGCAGATATTATTAGCAGTAAATTCGAACCACCACCGGATACACCACCCAAATCGAGATCAACAATGGGATAAAGCAGGGATGTCCATTATCTGGTCTTCTCTTCAACCTTGCTATCAACCCAGTACTAACAACTTTGGAATGGCATGATGGGTGTTAGATATTGGTATGTATTAGTTAAATAAACACAGTTAATATGAACACGTTTATTTGTTAACACCAATATACATATACTACACAATTCAACCTGGTGAGGCGAAACTTCCCCGCCATCAATGTATGGTACATACAATTCACGCGCATATATAACAGTCTTCCCCTTTACAAATTTTTAATATTTACCATTTTTGGAGGTTTTAGTTGTGATCGACGCTTTAGCACTCTATCGATTTCATCAGCTGTAGCAGCAGTTATCATATTCCTAGTAACTACCTCTCTACTAGTAGATTGTATTTCACTTTCTAACTTGGGTTTACTAGTTACATTTTTAGATAAAATTTGTTTAAATTGACATGATCTCAACTGATCTGATCAAACTGTACAGAAAAAAACAACCTACCTCAAACAACGACTGAAATAGTTGAGGAGTTTCTTCCTGGTTCTATGGTACATAAGTTTCAAAGCACCAGGAATGAACTGTCCATCATCTGGACCAATGCGTGAAAAGCTTCCCGGCGTCAAGATATCGTGTGGCAGTTTCGTGCTGATGGGCCAGAAGTACACATTGCGAATAACACCATCACCCAAAGCAAGCGAAGAAAAGTCATGGAGGTGATACGTTCCGGAAAAGAAAAACTCAGAGCTGACCATTTGAGCCGATTAAAAACCAAGGCAAGACCTTCAAATGCTTCAGTGTTGACCACACCAGTGGATATTTTCTTCAGGAGGGACGCTACACCAGATTCGCTGATGGGAGATTTGTGCACAAAGCTAGACTCAACCTAGTGCCACTTCGAGCCAATCAACGACGGAAGGATGGGCCAAAAACCTGCAGAAAATGTAGCCATGAATTCGAAACACTTCCCCACGTACTTCAACATTGCATGATCCACACTGCTGCAATACAAAGACGTCACAACACATTGTCAATCGTTACTCGCATAAAAACAGCGGCGCAAACAAAGGGGTACGAAATCATGGGAGAAAATCAACAAACTGTTCCTGACATCCCCCTTCGGCCAGACTTGGTCCTCAACAAGAATGATGTGTTACACATCGTTGATATAACTATTCCGTTTGAGAATGGACATACGGCTTTTGATCAAGCCAGAGAAGCCAAATTGAGGAAATACGAAGTAATTACGCGCCATCTAGAGAGCAGCTACAGCACCATAAAAGTGGAACCGGTCATCATCAGTACCCTGGGATCCTGGGACAAAAGAATGATCAGTACATGAGACTTTAGGGTCTCGAACATAAACAAAAGGCTGACTATAAGTAATACAGTAAAGTGGTCTCGTGATATGTTTACGGAACATTTATTCGGACAAAGACAATATTAGTAATTAGAAGTTTTAGTACAATTTAAAGACCATTAGTAATAAGTGTGATATTTGCCAGTGCACACATTTCCTGTAACTATTTTTATACATATATGTACATTATTTTAAGATTATTCTCAGTTCTCCATTACCAATAAGTTTGATATTTATACATATCTTCTCTTAATAAAAGATATTTATTAATTATAACTCACGGTTGCAACATTTTATTTTCGAATGGAAACATTTGTGAAATTAAATTTGTTCTTATCAACTTTTCGGAGGTTCGTAAGCTAAGGGTCCGTGAAGAAAGGAATGTGAATGGTGCATAAGATTGGACCTTTTCCCTTTGAAGTTTTTTTGCAATAATATTATTTTGTTATCATCCCCTACATTTTGTCTTTATCATAGTTTCCTTGTGTTAGTTAATAAATTTATTAAATAGATCGTGGTATTTTTTATTTAATGGCAGTGGTGAGAAAAAAGAGCTTCTAATTTAAATACATAATAAACAAACCACCTATAACCTGGCAATTAATGGCCTTTTTTATTATTTTAACAACACGTCCAAATCGAAATGCATCCTAGTTTTGTAAGTGTCTGGCCCTAACGAAAAACTACTGGCGATCTTCATGGTATTTTTGGCAAACAAACAAAAAGCCACGTTGTTCATATGGTAACACTGCTAATACAGTGCTCGTACTGCATACATTATTAAGACTTAATAAAAGTTGTTTTCTTCACGATAAACTTTTTTGTAGGTCGTTAAACATTTTTGTTCAATCACTAGCGTGGACATTCTTTTTATTATGTATGTACAGGCGCTACCGATAATATTTTTTTATATTCAAATCAGGTTAAACAATTGTTAGAAAGTTCTTACAAAAATAATTTTTTCAAAAATTTAAGCATTTAGTGTTGACTACGGCTTGGAATGATATTCTTTACAGGGTTCAATTTTTTTAAAGAGGGTTAAAGAATTATTTAACTTCTTTGAAATAGTAAAAATATATTTTTGATAGTGCCTATACATAGAGGCACTGCAAGTTACAATCTGCCAAAAAAAAAACTTTATCTAATATTTCAAATAACGCTGATATCATGCTGATTCGTCTTAGCAGACTGTTTGTATAAAGGGTGATTACTTTATCTTGTAACAGTTAGGTAGGCAGTTGTGTCTATTTACACACCCATTGTTACTAAACGGCACTTCGTCAGTAAATAGAGTATTTCTTAAAACAAGTGGATCAGTACTAACTTTGTTTCTTAAAAATTGGCAGAAATTCACCCGACGTGGGTAATCATCTTCAGTAAGGTGTTGCACTAATGTGGAGTGGTAAGTATTGTAATTAAACTACCAAATCACTTTTAACCAACTATATTTAATGATAAGTGGTGATTACTCATTACATTTATCTTTGACAACAACTGCGACTATTTACGCCATTACAACATTACTTATTTTTCCTACCAACCTTATCCTCATACACACTAAAAACCCTAGTTGATTTTAGCGCCTTATGTGAATCCAATTCTAACACTCCCCTTCGCTAAAATCTTCCAAACCTAACAATCCTTTAAACTTCAAAAATGATACACTCGTCAAACCTTTTGTAAGTATATCGGCTTGTTGACATTCAGTACTTACATAAACTAAAGTTATAATGCCACTCTTAAAATGATCATGAACAAAATTATATTTCAAATCTATATGTTTGACTCTACGGTTATTTGTCGGATTTTTTATCAGTGCTATACAACCCTGATTATCCTCAGAGTACATTATATTTTTAAATTCAATGCCAAAATCTCAAAATAATTTCTTTAACCATAAACCCTCACATACAGCAGAACATAATGCGACTAATTCAGCTTCGGTAGTGGATAGCGACACGCATTGCTGTTTTCTCGTCACCCACATTAAGGTATTATCAAAAACATTAAATACAAAACGAGTGACGGATTTTCTGTCATGAGTGTCACCTCCCCAGTCCGCATCTACATAACAACACAAACCAAAATGTTCACTTCTCTTAAATTCTAAACCTACATTAATGGTATTTTTCAAATATCTTAAGATCCTTTTTAAGTGATTCCAGACCTCGTCAGATGCTCTGTCTTGAAACCGACTAAAGAAATTTACTGAAAAACAGATATCAGGTCTGCTACCCAGCATTAAATACATAAGACATCCCACGAGTTCTCGAACTGGATTCTTCGTTCTTTTCTTTGGATCCTTACACAAATCAATCTTTAACTTAGGATCAATGGGTAATATTGAACCTTTACAATCGTCCATACAAAATCTTTTAAGCATAGATTTAATATACCTAGACTGATGAACCTTTAAGATTCCTTTATCCCTATCGTATAGTATTTCTAATCCTAAAAAATTCTTAAGTTGACCTATATCTTTCATTACAAATTTTGCCATCAACTTATCTTTTATTTCCTTAATCTCATTTAAATCTTGTCCCGCTATTATTATGTCGTCTACATACAGTATTAAATATATCCGTTTATTTCTCAACGTATATAAGCAATAAGCGTTTTCTGATCTTATGAACCCGATTTTTATTAGAAACGAATTGATTTCGTCATTCCAACAGTAGGAAGACTGTTTCAAACCATATAAAGCCTTATTTAATTTCAACACCTTGTTTTCCTCATATTTTATACCTTGTGGAAAACTAATAAATACATCATCGGTTAATTTACCATTCAAAAATGCTGATTTTACGTCTAACTGCTCAAAGTAAAAGCCCTTTTGATTACCTATTATCAATAAAGCCCTAATAGTTATTAATTTTGCAACTGGTGAATAAATTTCGCTTAAACCCTCATTTATCTCCTGCGCGAAACCTCTAACTACTAACCTTGCTTTGAATTTTTCTTCCTGTTTTTCTTCTAAGGCTTTGAAACTAAACACCCATTTTGTGTCTAAAATTTTTGTGTTATTTGGTAAGTCTACCTTTTCCCAAGTTTCATTTTTGTGAATAGAATTAAGTTCTCGATCAACTGCCTTTAACCAACTTTCCCTATCTGACCTATCCTTTAAATCTGTATAAGAACCTGGCATATCATCAATGTAACTCGCCGGAAATTATCGCTGAAGAACCACAAGAAATAAATATTACTCAAGTCGAAGGTCCAGCAGTAACAAATGAGATAGAAGAGCATACGATGATAGCAAATGATCCAATAAACCAACTAGAAGGGGATCAACTGCTAGAACCAACACCAGCATCGTTAGCCACCACCACCACCACCATCACCATGGACAATACTCCAGCTACTCAAGATAGCATTTCCATTTCCCTAGATATTGATGAGGCAAATCCAGCAGAGGCAAATCCAGCAGATGCAGATGAACCATTTCGAGAGCCAAGTCAAGAATTAAGGGAACACGTAAATATACCCATAACAGCAGAAGAAACATTACTTTTACAAGAATTTTTACAACCCCTGTCTGAAGTACTCGCCGAGGCAACATCCGATCATCAGTGGCGGGAATTCCTCAAAATTCTTGACGCTATCTCCACAGCTATTCACACCAAATACAACCTCAAACCGAGAGCTGTAAGTCAAGCAGTAGGAAACAGGGTAAGAACACCACTCACCGAGGCAAAGACAATACAAGCTATATACCGTAAGAACAGAAGACAAGCTATCAGACTGATACGAGGAGAAAGAGGGGAAGTGAATTCTGCGGTATTCCCGAAGACATTCTGTACAACCATTATAACTTGTGGAATAAAATAAACAGGAATGTACCTATACAACAGCCAAACAACAATAATGGGCCACCGGTGAATATGGACCCCTTCACACCTGAAGAAGTGAAGAAGAGGTTAAAAAGATTTGAAAACACAGCGCCTGGAGAGGATGGTATCACATACACGCATTGGAGGCAATCCGACCCAGAATGCAATGTTATTGCCAACATTATCAACATCTGTGTGAGATATGAAAAAATCCCTGAAGCATGGAAAAGATCCAATACAGTACTTATAGCAAAGGCAGGTGATAAAGAAGACCCCCAGAACTGGAGACCTACTTCGCTGAATCGCACAATATTTAAAATTTATGCCGGTTGCTTACAAACAAGAATGACCTGTTGGATGCTCGAGAACATCATCCGCACAAACCAGAAGGGATTCATGCCGTATGACGGAGTAATCGAACACAACTATTTAATACAAAACCAAATTGATGAAGCTCGAAAGGGTAGAAGGAGTCTAGCAATAGCGTGGCTAGATATATCAAATGCCTTCACGAACATCTCCCACACGTCAATTATAACAGCAATGCAATCATATGGAGCAGGCGAACACTTTACCAACATCATAGCCGACCTAATCACCAACACCCAAACAAAAATCCGCACCAACACAGGATATACATCAGAAATATTAATAACAAGTGGAGTGAAGCAAGGATGCCCACTATCTGGACCACTTTTTAATATTGGAATTAACCCGATAATACAACGAATACAAGGGGATAACAATGCTCTCAAGGTATTAACGTATGCTGACGATTTGGTATTGATCGAAGAAAAACCAGAGACCCTCCAAGAGTCAATTCATAACATTGAACACCTACTACAAACAGCAGATTTGACAATAAACCCCAGGAAATGCAAGACGATGGTCGTTGATAAGAATGATGGGCTGACCAACCACATTTTACAGCTTAACAATCAAAACCTGGCAGCCCTATCAAAATACGAATCGGAAGAATTCCTCGGAAAACCAGTTGGATATGCACCAGTGAAAAGCAACGCAGGAATAGGGGAATTTATAAAACTAGCCATGGAGATCTTAACATCCAACCTAGCACCGTGGCAAAGACTTGATGCATTAAAAACATTCGTATACCCGGCTTTTAACTTTGCCATGCGAACCAACTGTTACGAGAAAACTGCTTGGAAACGCCTTGATGATGTAATTAGAGCCGAAATTAAAAAGACGCTATCTTTACCGCAAGAAGCTGCAAACGAATACCTTTACGGGCCACGACATCTAAACTGCATAGGTATCCCCAACGCAGCAGAACTATCGGACATTGCTATTATTGACACCGCTTTTAAATTATTAACATCAAAGGACACTGCCGTAAGCGACACCGCCAAACAACACCTCCAAACATCGATTAAGAAAAGAACCAATTTAAGAGAAATAAACAATGAAATAGTTGGGGACTTTTTAACCGGGTCGATGGAGAATCAATTTCAAAACACAAGAAATGAAATATCCAACATCTGGACTAATGCAAGGAAGGCATCGCGACGACAAGAAGTGATCTGGAATTTCAACGGGGAAGATCCCGAACTCAACTGCAAAAACGAAACTATTGCTCGGAACAAAAGGCAGAGAATCATGTCAATCCTAAGACTGATAAAAGAAAAACTTCGGGCGGAACATCTGGGAAGATTAAAAAACCAAGGAAAGACATACAAATGCTTTAGTGCCGATCCCGCCAGTGCACATTTTCTCAAGGAAGGAATGTACACTCGATTCGCAGACTGGAGATTCATACATAAAGCACGACTAAACTTGGTACCGCTAAGAGCAAATCAAAGGTGGAAGAATGAGCCCAAAAACTGTCGAAGATGCAATCACCAGCTAGAAACATTACCACATGTACTGCAGCATTGTATGAGAAACTCTGCTGCGATGCAGAGGAGACACAACACGGTGGTAAACCGCATAAAATCAGCAGCACAATCAAAAGGATATAGGATATTGAGTGAAAATCAGCAGCCATTCCCCGACCTACAATTGAGACCTGATTTGGCGATGGTAAAGGGTACAACGGCACACGTAATTGACATCACAATCCCTTTCGAAAATGGTAGCACTGCTCTAGAGCAAGCCCGAGAGAGCAAACTAAGGAAATACAATGTTATTAAAGAACGACTAGAGGGGAGCTACACTACAGTAACAATAGAACCAATAATAGTGG
Source organism: Limonius californicus (assembly GCA_014611495.1). Taxonomy (NCBI): domain Eukaryota; kingdom Metazoa; phylum Arthropoda; class Insecta; order Coleoptera; family Elateridae; genus Limonius; species Limonius californicus. The sequence goes on from JABXWE010048432.1 coordinate 8,132, forward strand.
GGGCATTGGGATCATGGGATAAGAAGAACGATAGATTTGTGCGACAGCTAGGTTCGAGAAGGTATATAAAAATGATGAAGAAATTGTGCGTGAGTGACACTATTAAATGGTCGCGGTACATATACACTGAACACCTAACGGGACAAAGACAGTACGAGCAAACATAATCTAATAACGTGCAGTAATGGGAGTACTCTTAATTTATAGTGATAATATTCAACAGTGATCTGATGCATAAGTAAACAAGATTTGTGTTTTTTTTTTTATGACAGATACTGCACAAATGATATCGCTGAATGTTAATTTAAAGTTCATGGAATGTACTTTCATTCTGTATGTAGCTAGCCTGCCTAAATTTTTCTTTTTTTTGTACTCTCATGAATAAGTTTATTTTATTGAAATACGTAAATTTACACCATTTTGTATCAGAATGTAGACATTATGATGATAATAAAAATCTGTTCTTATCAGCTTAATATCTGATACGACCCGCATGCGGGTCCAGTATATTAAACTGATTTTTGGAACTTGACGGAGGTTAGGGGCTTGCTCCACCTCCGTCGCGGGTTGGCCTGGTATTGCAGTACCTCCAGGATCGGCCCATCTTAAAACAATCAAACATAGAACTTTCTATTACTTTACTTTTAGAACACACTCTGTATGTTTTTAACCGTTATTGTTATGTTATTTTATATTTAAAAAACGCGATAGTAAGTAACGCACCGCACCTATCGAACCGCAACACAATTTTCTCAAATTCACGTGAAAGTATAAGAGGATTCAATAGTACACGACGCTATAATAGATGCTATTATTACCGAGGATAATAGTAGCAATACGAGGGAGCGAAGCGACCGAGTTTTGCAATTATCCGAGGTAATAATAGCCATTATAGCGAGTGCGATACTGTACTTTATCCACGAGTACTAAATAATAATAATTTGTATAACAATTTATATGACGATGCAACTATATAACATACCGGTAGAGCTGTAAATATAGGTGTTAGATTAAGTGGTAGACTTGAATGTTGCGCCATCTACAATCGACATCTACAAATAACCAAAATATAAATAACTGGAAAATTAGTGGAATGAGTTTTCAGAAATGAACGTAACGTTCTCTATGGGTATATTAAAGGTAGACATTAGGCAAACCTATAAACTGTCTGTTAAACGGATTGCCTAACTTGCAACGTCATTAATTTACTTCATTCAATGAACAGAAAACATAATGATGTTCATCAACTCATGGCCTGCTCTAAACGGATTTAATTTTGAACACCCATTATTACTAGGAAAAATTGTTGCAAAATAGTATATTAAAGAACTAGTTTCATAAGGCCTTTTCTTAACGCACGAGTCCAAGTTTGAAAAACGAGATGCGAAGCGTCGAGTTTTTCAACGGACGAGTGCGACAAGTGGTCTTATGAAACGTGTTCTTTATACTATTTTTTCTATTGAGGAAGTTTAAGAGTATTTTAAATAAATTTATGTAAAAAATTTTACGTCAAATCGATTACTAGGGAGTTTTTATATACACTTACGGCAGCACTGACAGGTGGCTGAAACTGACATTTCAAATTTTCAAATTCAAATCGAACTACCAACATCGTAAAAAACAAACTAAAAACAGTACGATTATAGGCCTCCTTAACGTACTGTTTTTAAGCTAAAACAGTGCGCTTAGAACGGCTTTATAAAACCGAAATAGAAAAATAATTGTACTATACAGGGCGGTTCTAAGCATGTGCAAAACAACTTTATTATTTAACCCCTAAATAGCCTAGTAACTTTTTTTTATTCCAATCTATCAATAAAATAGGGGCTTCAAAATTGTTTTACATCAATTCCCTAAAATGTAAATAACTTTTTTATTTCTTATCCCATTTAATAAACTCCGTTGATTTGGAAAGCTAACAGCCCAGTTTTAATTTCCATAATGGTACCTAATTTGAATAAAATTTACTATACATTATTCACGATTGATTTGCCATCCAGCAGGCTGTTTCTTTTTTTCTTAAGTTGCCTTTCTTAAATATTATTTGATTGATTTCTAGCAATATCAAAATGAAATTGCCCTGTTGCCAGCTCTAGAGTCCCCCACTTTTCTGAAATAATCTAGTAAGTGTAAAATTAATAAAACACATAATAATATTATACCTTCTTAATTGTCAGAATGGTGAAAGTTATCAAGAAACTTACGAAATTACAAATTGTAAAAGCTTTCAACCATTATAAAAGAGATAGGCCAGACTTCACACGATATACGATTATAAATCGATTAAGTGATATATTTGGGGTAAGCATGTATTATTTCATAAATATGCAATTGCAAATTACTTATAATTTTAGGTGTCTGAGCGATCTATAAGGGACATTTTATCACAAGGACAGGACGTTTTGAAATCTTCCATTTGTAGTATACGCGCTAAGACGGACGTTTTCTTAAATTACACGTTTAGAAAAGATTTGCAACGACAAATTTGGCAGTATCATCTGAAGAATGAACATTTTACTCTCGACAAACTCTTGGCTGACTCTCGAG
>JABXWE010048433.1:0-11839 GCA_014611495.1 Limonius californicus
CTCTATGTTTTACGCTTTACAGCCACAGCATTTTGATTTGTTCGTGCAGGCAACTAAAAATATTGCGAAGTACAATAAGGATAAGGATGTCTTTGACTCCCCTATATTTGCTATGAATATCGCCACTACCCTAAAGCAGTGCTGCGACATAGATGCAGATGACGATATAAGTAATTCAGAAAACCTCATTGCTGCTGCCACGTCTGCCTCTGCCTCAGGTATAAATAATACGATCCATGAAACAACAATTCCTGATAATACTGAATCAACCAAGAAGAGAAGAGTGTTAGTTCCTTGGACTGCAGAACAGAAAGGTCTTGTCATAACATTTTTTGCTACTCACCTTAGAAAGTGCAGGCCTCCTAAAAGAGGAGAATGCGAAGAATTGATACACAAGCACCCGAATACTTTCCAAAATAAAACATGGTTAAAAATGAAAGTATTAGTACAGAATCTGTACACCAAAAAGTGTAAAGAAAATTTAAAAATATTGTATTTGTGTTTCTGAATTATTGTATGTATTTCACTTTAATATTTTTTTAATCGTAGTGATAATATAATTTTTAGTTACTTTTTTCTTCCGTAAAGGATGTTTAATTCAAGGAAACGTTTTCTGTGTTTTTAATTATATTTTGTTTTATTTCATTATGTAAATCTAAAGCTGCTTTGTTCCTTTGTGCAGAATGTTTATGGTTTTTTTACATTATATTTTAGATTGTATATTTTACTGTGTTTTTATGATCCTGGTGGCAAGACTTAGTTACTTATTCGTATTTTTTTAAATCTTAAAAACGAATTTCTTAAATTACGAAGTATTTCTACTACAATATCAAACATAAAACAAACATATCTTTATTGTACATTAGTTATTGATTGTAATACTTTACTATACTTAACAAAATTTGGTACTAACAGATGTATCATATCCCGCTGAAGCGGTAGGCTGCTGGGACACTTACAGAAACTAAGTACTAAGTAAATTTGTATGGGTTCACAAACAGCTAACAGGCATAAGCCGATTAAGTATTATTGTACTGGCAAACAAAATACATTAACATCAAATCCTTGTCCGCCCCAAGGTTTGAATAATCCAAGCACACGGCCCTGTTTAGGCAGGCAGGGCCTACCAACAAATATTGCTCAAACTTCTAGAGCAAATGCTTGTAAAGGCAGACAAGCTACAGGTCGGTCCTTATCTAGTAATGCTGGGTGTTTCCCAAATGACGACGCGGTCTAAGCCGAAAGAAAATTGTAATATTGACAATACATACTTAGCTGGATCCTTTTCTGAAGAAAAAAAATTTTAAAAACTATAAGATTTACCATAACCCTGTTGATAAAAAGTTATTACCAATTTAATGTTTAATGTTGCTTTTTACCTGCAAAAAAATAATTCATCTTTATTAATTTACCTTTAACTTGCCTCGAAATTAAAAACTGGGAAATTCTCCGCAATTATTGGGGACAGGCAACGCTGTTTTAAGGAAAATTTTCAAATGAAACTAGTTGGAAATTTAGCGCCCTTGTATCCGGAACTGTTTTGAAAAATAAATAAAAAAATAATAATACCTACAAATAAATAATACCTACCTAATTTGCTAAAAATTTGGCAAAAACTGGTCGGCCACCGCCTAGATTTTTCTTCCGGTCCAAAAATGTAATAGAAAATACAGGGCGTTTCAAAAATGCACGTCAAAAATTCTAAAGCGTATTCCTGACATTAAATAAGAAAAAAATTGCTATAAACATGGGTCCAGAGACATCTCGTTTCCGAGATGCAGGATGTCGAAGGTTCATCACAAAAATAATTTATTATCAAAAATTTAAATGAATAATATAACATGGATAAATTTTATTCATATAGTTAGTGTTCAAAATGCCTATCCCCACCTCAAGACATCTGTAAACTCTGCGATTCATTGATTGCCGCATCCGTTCAAAAAGAGCTGGGATAATTCGAATCTGATAGCAGCCATTAATAATTCTTTCTTTAATTCATCGACGTCAGGGACTCGAGTAGCGTAGACAACTGGTTTCAGGCGTCCCCATAAGTAAAATCCGAAAGGATTCAAGTCTGGGGAACGGGCTGGCCACGGCTTAGGTCCTCCTCTTTTGATTCATCTTTGCTCTAATGTGGTAGTCAAATGTTTCCTGACAATTTGTTTAAAGTGTGATAGTGCTCCATCATGCATAAACTATATCTTTCAAGAAAGGGTACATCTTCCAGAAAAGCCGGCAGATCATTTTGTTAAAATGCAAGGTATGTTTCCCCATTTAGTCTGTGTGGCGAAAATAGGTCTGTATTTAGTTTATTTTTATAGCGATAATTTAAAACTTCTAATGGTTCCATTATATCAGTCACTGAGCATTTTTTTTTCTTGATTTATTTATTTTGGTCGATTTTAAATAACAGCGCGATTTACAAGTGATTTACTTTAACTTTTAACCAGCTTAAATTAGACTATCCCAAAAATGGTATTAAGTGGAAATTGCACTTTCACGAAAACAGCACATTAATCACGCACTGGAATTGTAAGTATCTTAAAAAAGTATGTCTCACCGTAGGGAGTGTAATATTATTTACATCTCACTTTTCCCAACAGTATTCGCCTTATTCCTGTCTTTGTCAGTGATACAATAAATATGGCAACATTGCCGGACCCCAAAATGATAGGAAAAGGTTGAAAAAATATACAATCGGATGTCAAATTAACCGCAGAATGAAAGGAAATTATACAAGGGACGCATTATTAACCGAAGCTTGAAAGGACGTAAAAATGATAGCAAAATGTAACCATCAAGTATATGCTTAATTTAAAGATATTAAAAAATCGCGCCGATTTCCGGAATCAGGATGAAATGAGCAACAATATATTCGTACTTACAGTGCTATATTCCTTTTATTTCTGGTGGACGCTAAATTGTATGAGTTTTGAAAGGATGCAGAATTGATAGCAGGATGTAAATATATATATATACACGAAGTTTGTTCTAAGATCTGTCAGAATTTTGTAAATCAGTATACCTACAACAGTGCATATACATGCATGAAATAAAAATTTTACAGGGGTTTAGAAGGTGTATAATAAAAGCTGTAATGGTATACGAACACTACTGCATTTGATTTCCAAATATTACGAGAAGATTTTTAACTCATGCGGAACAATGAAGCTGTTTTTATTTACAAATTGTTTGTATGCAGTGAGAAACCTATATTTTACAATCGCCAAGGGTGTTTGACCACTATAGATATTTTTTTCGGAGTCACACACTTAATACATATTTGATGTTTTAGAATTTAGAACACCGATATCTTTATCTACTATTTTAAGCGAACAGGCTTCATGAAACATATCCCTCTTCAAAAGTTATAATTAATATGAGTACCGGAACAGGGAGATTAGCCACAGCCAATAGTATGAGTTAAAATAGGTGGGAATATCCCAACTTTTTTAACAAATAAAGAATATGAAAAAAAGTAAGATTTTGCACTATTTTATGCAATGAGTTGCAGTTAATTTTACAAACGTTTAACAGATAATGGTGCATTATTATAATAAATGCACGCAACAGCAGCAGTAGTAGTTGTTGTAGGAGGCTGTATATAAATTTACATCTTATTGTTTGTGTTTTGTTCTTTAAAACATTTTCATTTTTCCATCGAAATTTGCATAAAAATTTTGTGTCGAGTTACTTCAGCTCCACATCCTTTTAAACCGAACATATTGACCGAGTAAGTAGCAAAATTCTAGTTTTTTCGTCACCAGTGTCTCTACTTTCAGATATGGACAAAACCAACAAAATGTATCCAACCCCAGACGAACTAAAAACAATAAACTCTTGTTTACACTGCACCGAGGAAGGCTGCTCCAGCATATTTACCTCGGAATCAAACCTAACCTTACATTTGGTGAAAACCCACAAGAAGGACTGGAAACTCGATACTACCAACAAACAATATTATTGCCCCGAACCCAGTTGCATTTACAACCAAGAAAAGTACTTTAAAACCCTCAAGTTGTTGAAACAGCATTTTTTAAAGGTTCATGGAGATAAAAGTTTCCTGTGTGAAGGGTGTAGCAAAGGTTTTCCCACGCTCGCTTCAAAAAATCGCCATGCCGAGTATTGTGGAATTCATTTCAAGTGTTGCGATTGTGAAGTGTCGTATCCATGTTATGAATCATTGTTGACGCATGGCAGACGTAAGCAACACAAAGTTTTAGACAAAACAGCTTACAATCCTGATATGCAATCCAATCAGGCAGGAATTGACAAATGTCGCAGTGATGTAAAAGTAGTAAAAAGAGAGACTTTTATTTTACCTAAAGCTTCGACTAGTTTGCAAATGGTAAATGTCGTGCCTGTGGTTATAAAAACTGGGTTGGGGCCCACTTTTGATAAAGGCAGCCAAACTGAAACTTCCACAGAGTTACCAAAGCTAAAAACTAAGCAAACGCAGGTTAACAAGGAAAGACCTAACCGTAAGCATAGTTCGAAACAATCGCAAACATCAGAGCTGAGAAAATCACGGTCTTCAGCTGAAACCCAAACAATTGGGGACTACATTTCTAAGAAACCGAAACTGTCTTTTTCTGATACCAGTCTAAATAAGCAGTGTGAGGAAAGTGTCTCCCAGAAGAGCATAAAAACACAGACTAAGCTAGTTACTTCCAAGTCAAAGTCTTGCAACACGTCGTTTGAATTAAATGAATGCGATTATGTTTCTAATCCAATTATCCAGAGAAGCACTTCAAGCACCCAAACGACCACAACTATACCCACAGAATTGCTTTATTCTATTTCGACGGCTACACATGACTCAATTCATACTGACACTTCAGATTTGAATTTCGAGTTCATGCATTCTAGCTCTCAGACATGCTTCAATGAAGATATGTCCATTTTTGACTCGTCCAGTTTCTTTAACTGCAACATTGAGACCCAGACTGATTTCATGTTTGACAGTGATTTGCTGAATTACGAAGATTCTTACTCTAACATACAAACACAGACCACTGATAGTTCTCCAATCCTAAAGGATGACATCATAGACTTGGGCAGCTACAACTCAAAAGTGTATGAAGATATTCTCTTCAATACCATTCATACTCAGACTTTTTTCGATGATGTGGCTCGCTCAGTTGAAAGTCAAACTATGATGTCGCATAATAAAATACCAACCTTTATGTCCTGTGGAAGGGATATAGCCCACATGGAAACGCAAACTGAAATAGATTTTAAGAAGCTGCTTGAAGAAATTAATGCCTGACTGTAATGGACTTTTTCAGTTTGTTGGATTTTATTATTTCTCTTCCTTTTTTCTTGAACAAATTAATATAATGGTGTTATTTATTTATTTAAATTCGTAATTTAATTTGTTATTTTATTTAGTTCTTCAATTAGAATCTCTGTGTTTAAGATTAGTAAAAATAAATAATGTAACTGTTTACTCGAAAGGATATAAAAATCTTTAGCAAATTATTGTATTTCTGAGTGATGAATGATGGATTTGCTGTTTGATCTGTCATATTTTTGAAAATATTGCCATAATTAATAAATCAGTGATAGTATTACAACAAATTAGTAATACATCCAAAATTTGAGCATTAATTCTAATGTATGTATACTATTTATTTTTTCTGTATTTGAAACATGTAGCTTTTGTATATATTTCAATAATTGTATCGACATACAAAGTTGTAAATAAAGTGTTGGCTAAAATTTTTACAATTTATGTGGCGTCTCAAAATACAAATAGTTGGAATTTTAAAAATACAATTGTACAGTAGCTTCTTCATATGGGATATCCACAAATAATTGTAAGGTCTTCATTTCTGACGATTTGGTAGAATCATTGCGAGATTTAAAGCTGGTGGTTTTTTAAGTTTTAAAAATATCTTAATTGATGTTAAATTGACTAAGAAGAATGTATTTCAGTTACATTCAGACCTCCCAAGCATTAAAATTTAATATTCTAATTCACTGAGCAACAAAAATATTTACAGGGTGTTAATGAATTGCAGGGACAAACTTCTAGGCCTTAAAGTATACATGAAAACAAATATTTTTTTTAATAAATGTATGGTCAAAAGTGTTTCCTTTCAGGGATAGAGCTTCTCAAAGATTCTTTAATTTGAAAAGAGGGCTTTATTTATCCTGTATTAATTTCCGTCGTTATGGAAACAAACAGTAGGTAGTAAATTGAGTTGCCATACATTTATCGACAAAAAAATGTTTGTTTTCATGTATACTTTAAGCCCTAGTAGTTTGTCCCTGCAATTCATTAACACCCTGTATATATACCGAGTGATAACTACCAAACCTGGCCATAGTTTTTGCAAAATTTGTCTCTTACTTCATTAATTTCTACTAAACAGCATATAAATTTAATTATCATTAGTAAAATGGTTAAGTTACTATAAACATTTTTATTGCAGTTTTCCAGAATAGTTCTTGTACTACTCATAGGATCGGCGGTTATCATTCCCAAAACCATTTCTTCCAAAGCATTATCGAAGTATCTTTTATTGCCTTCTCTGGACTTTGTTACAACAGTACCAATTTCCTTAAATTTTCTAATGAAATTATTTATTGTAGATTTCGACGGTATAGATTGGTTATTGAATTTTACAGCAAATAAATCTCACTCTTCTTAGACTATTGCCAGAGTAAAAGGTTTGAACCATGAACACCATTTCTTCAATTGAATAGTTCATGTTTATAACACAACTTATACCATGACTTATAACGCAATTTCATTAAAAAAATAAGCTGTCAAAATGACATTAAACAAAAATATTTCAAGGCAACTCATAAATTTTTTTGAAACATGGCCAGGTTTGGTGTTTATCACCAGCGGCGGCTTGTACTAAAGGGCACGTGCCCACCCAACCACCAAGATAAACACAGAAAGAAACTCGCATGTAATTCAGTGCATTATTTTAATTTCATTATTTTAACGATGGTATCAAATTTTCCTTCCGCACCACAAGCGCGGCTAACAGCCTCAAAACTATTTTCTGGGGAACGCTCTGATTTGTACCTACGTAGAGGTGATTCGGTTGGCTATCGGTTATCTTCGCTACACGCGATATACCAGGCGTATAGGGCACCGAGCGAAGCGTTCCCCATTTAAAGTCAACGTTTGACTTTCAACCGTAGTGTTTTGTTTACGCGCAATCGCGCGTTTGAATTCAAAGACGAACGTGACGTGAGGTTAGTGCGTGGAATAAACAAGGGGTGAATGATTTAAAACACATTGCAGAGAGGGCAAAGAAACACAAATCTTCCGTTTCTCACATGAATGCGTGCATGGATTTTAGTGTTTTAAGCAAAGTGGACATCCGTGAACAACTAGAGGGTGCTTATTTGCTACATAAAATTAAGTACAACGAAGACGTGGAAAAAAATCGTCATATTTTGCGCCGGTTAATTATGTGTATTAAATTTTGCGGCTCCTTTGAACTGGCGTTGCGAGGTCACGATGAGACATTACGGTCAGAAAATCTAGGAATTTATTTAGGGTTAATCAACTTTGCTGCCGAATTAGACGCTGTGCTTGCAATACATATGAAAGGTTCACAAGTGTTTAAAGGCGTCTCAAAAACTATTCAGAACGAATTGCTAGATGCAATGTTGCAAATTTACAAGCAGGAAATATTAAAAGAAATTAAATCTGCAAATTTCATTGCTTTGGAGGCCGATGAAACTACAGACACTTCTAATCATCAGCAAATGGTTGTTATTATTCGATACGTGTTTAATGGACAAATTTTTGAACACTTTTGGTCTTTGGCATAGGCATGCATTTCCACAAAAATATTTTGATGAAACTGTGTTTTATCCTATGTTGGACAGTGTAACATTGAAAAGTGAACTTTCAGCAATTTATGAGCGCGATGACATGTGTGACGTAGGTGGTATTTTGCCACTTTTAGTGTTCATAGCAGACAACAACCTAAAAAAGGTTTTGACGGAAACATACAAACTGTTGGATATTATTTGTACAACGCCCATGTCGACAGCAGAATGTGAACGATGTTTTTCCACCCTCAAACGCATTAAAACTTTTCTGAGAAACACAATGTCAGAAGATCGACTGAACGCACTGGCGGTCCTATCAATAGAAAAGAAGTTTGTCCAGTCTATCCCGGATTTTGACAACAAAGTCATAGACGTCTTTTCCAGCATGAAAAATAGGAGAATGGAATTTATGTACAAAAAATGGGTAAGTTTTTTCTTGTGCCCACCCTCTTTCTTAACTCACGAGCCGCCACTGGTTATCACTCGGTATAAATTCATAATTTATATGACTCTTACCCAAGCTTTGCTATTTTATGAGTGACATTTTAGAGTTGTACAGCTTGATTGATTTAACCTTGCTGGTGGGAGCTGCGCGGCACGAGAAAAAGTGGGCACTAGGAGGAACAGAGACGAATACAATGTATATGGGCAGTTAGCATTCGGTACACTCAGTAAAAGAAACGCGTGTACGCTTCCCTGCTTTAATTTTAGATTGAAACTCCATTGCAAGCACTTTTCACTGGAGTGTAGAGCGATGTTGACTGCTATAAACACACGATGTAATGATCTCCAGGTCTCTCCCACTATTTTCGTGGTAGTGGGCAATATTCACTCACAAACAAGGTTAAAATCGGCAAGCTGTACTAGCAGAGTTGTGCTGTTACTGTCTACCCAGATACTTTTAAGTACAGCATCTCCCATTAATATATTAGTTTGTATCAACTGATATTGACTGCCACTGTCATTAGGGCACTAATTAGTTTAAATCATTGTAAAATTAATTAAAGACCGTGATTCTCGAACTACACAAGAGTCCAAATGGGCTGATGTGTCACACTCTCGCACAATGTTTAAGTAATAACCCGTTATAAATCTATTTTGTAATGCTAAAAATATCAATCTATAAAAACTGTATTGGATGTTTGGTTTGTATATAAAAAAAGGTGATCAACAATAGCAGATGATAAGGTTATGCTTCTGTTTACTCTCTAAAGGGGACATCCATCATAAACACGCATAAAACGAAACTGTGCTACAGATTACTCCTTAACACGGGTGTGGAGAATTTGTCAAAATATAGGAATTTGTTTCTTGCGGTAATTATTTGTGTATTTAGCGTTTAAATTGGCTTTTAGGCTCAAAACTTTGATTTTATTTACCATAACTTTATGTTTTTGACTTTGCTCTTCCAGTCTTTTATATCCTTTCCTCTTAAATCTGTCAATACAACCTCCTGTCACCTTTTGCTTGGTCTTCCTCTCCTTTTCTTAGGTTGGTACTCTCCAAGCTATTTTCTTTACTGTTTTATCCTCTGTCATTCTTTCTATGTGCCCAGCCACTGTAGTCTTTTTGATTTTATTATCATATCAATTTTCAGCTCCTTCTAGATATCACATAGGTACCTCTTCATTTGTTCTTACATGTCCAGTTTCCATCTCATTAATATTTTTTGTGGATTCTTGTTTAACCTTCCAGTAGTCGCGCACGGTGTCTGAGACCGGGCCGATATTCTATTTCTTGTAAAAACTGATGGGGGTGGCGAAAATATTGCACCACCTCAGTACCTTCCTAGGTTATCGCCATCTAATTACAGTTGTATTATGGACGCTGTATTGTAAACTCTTGTCCAGTGGCAGCGTGTTCCGGTGTGTCAGACCGGGGTGACTATTTATGATATAAAAATTATTAAGTGTTTATTAGGTAAAAAGTTTGACAAGGGTAAGGTTTTTTTCATTTTATTAATTCCAATGTTATATTTAATTGTAATAATACTGATAGAAAACTATTACGATGAAATTTTTTGAAGGAAATGGCTAATGGGTTAATACGTCCACATTTGCAAATACGTGCTAGTATGCCTAATCTTCCACGTAATTTGAAGCTGCGACTACAAGAACTAGTTGGAAATGAATTGAGAGAGGCACTAGAAAATGTCACACCTGGGAGATGTTCGTATTGTGACTGGAAAAAGAATAGAAAAACGCGATTTTCTTGCTACAAGTGCAGCACTTGCATCTGTTTGGAACATATCACTGCTATCTGTAAATCATGTAGGGAAAATGCTTTTCAAAATGAGTAGATGTACTATTTTTGCATAAATATGTTTTATAGATGTTAAATTACCACTTTTGAGTATTCATTTATTTTATCTTCTATCATTTTCTTTATAATCCAAAGTTTTTTGTTCTTTGAATAAAAAAAAAAGTTTTATTTACAATGTATGAACGAATAATTGTTGAACTAGTTTTGTAAATAAAACTAAGTCGTAAACCTTTTTTTATGCTCCTATAATAAAAAAAAATAGTTTTTTTGCATTACCTTTTTATTTAAAAGCTACCTGGTCTCAGAGACCGGGGCGACTAAACATGTCGAAAATTTTCGCGCGACTACTGGAAGGTTAATACTCATGTTTCACAGTCGTATAGTGCTGTTGGTCTTAGTATTGTCTTGTAGATTATCTTTATACTTCTTGGGCATTGTTTGGCTCTTATTAGATGATTCATCGCTCCAATATCTACGTATGTTTGCTTTGCTTAGTCTTACAATTTCTTTTCCTTCTTCACTTTTGCTTGTTATTCTTGCTCTCAAGTGAAGAAACTCATCAACTTTTTTTAATTAATTTTATTTTTCCCAGTTCCAGTTCTAATTTTGTGTTTGTATCTTAAGCCTGTATTACACTGCACAGAAAGTGTTTTAACAAAACTCTGTGTCGTATCATACAGCAAAATTTTGTACAGAATTCTGTAGATTCAAAGTATACAAAGTCGGCGTCGCAACGATGCATAATTGAGCAATTTTTAATTTATTAACAATCAGAGAGGGCAGAGAATATGTTTACCCTGCCTACTGACATTCCACGCACTTCCTCTTATCACGCTCGCGGTCTTTATTGCTGCAACTTGTTTGCTTTGTCGTGCATTCATGTAAAATAAATAAGTAAAAACGCTACGAATTTATGCATTAACCTATTATAAAATTTTGTTAGAATTCTACTTTATCGACAGTGACATGACTATTTTGGCAGTTTTCTCAAAGAATATTTACAAAAGTGAACAAGAAGCGACACTCGAGGTCGGCACCTTTGAAGTTCGACCTACGTTTTTGGTGACCTTGAAACATGGGCGCCATATTCCTAGGGTGCTAAGAGCGGGAATTTTAAATGAAAGCAATAATAGTATACAGCAACTATTTCAGCAGACGCATTATAGTCATTTATTAACGAATATTACTGCATTTTTACAACTATTAAGTATGAAATATAGAGTGTTATATGTTATAAACTAACTGTTACTTAAAATAAGACTGATTTAATCTACAAGTTTAAAATGTTGATCATCTTTCGATGCTTCCTTGGAACACTTTTAAATGCTAAATTACATTTTCGGATATTTATCACACAGTTCTTTAAATTCCATTGCAGTTATTTCTGATCTAAATTCCACCTTTTGCTTTTTGAGTGAATGTAGTTTTTGCTGTTGCAACTTACATTTGGTCCTCAACTTGCGTTTCCTCGGAAACCAGCTACTAAATGACTGTGAAGTTTGCGTTGCAACTGGACTTGTTAATAGAGGTCTAAAACATTACACTTATAAATCAAAATTGTATTTAGTATATCTATGTTTATTCTTACGGTGAACTGTTTGTATTTACATCTAGCTGTACAGCCACCTGTTCATCAGCCAATGTAGTATCAACTACTGGTTGATCAAGTATCGTAAAAGAACATGAAGGTTGTGGTGTAATGATGACTGAACTCAGGATATTTGCCACTTGAAGACAAGGTTTCGCATTAGGTTGAAGTCGGTTGCGAAGGTCA
>JABXWE010048439.1:0-14911 GCA_014611495.1 Limonius californicus
ATGTTCAAAATTATTAATTATTTCTGTAGATTCAGCTAATGACATTGAACGTTTGTCTAAATCTGAAATAGTTTTAGGCACAAAACTATAATTGCTTTTTAAATAAACAAGTTGGCAAGGCAACTCCCGAGATTCCAACAATTTTTTTGACTGTGTATTAGCTTGGCTACTATCAGTCAAGTTTAAAACCACTTCTTTAATTTTTTCATAATTTTCTGCATATAAAAGTGCCGCTTCAAGCCATGTACCCCACCTGGTAATTACAGGTTGTGGAGGCAATGGAGTTATTGGGAAGTCTCTCTGTATAAAATTGAATTCTTAAAGGGGCCCTGAGGAAAATCTTTTTATGTTACTAATTAAATCATTGATTAAAGGAAACTGATCCCTGATCTTTTCAGCGACCTTATTAATTCCATGTGCTAAGCAAGTAGTGTGAATTAAATTACTATAAAATATTTTCAAATTTTGCCCCGCCTTGGCCATATATGGTGCTGCATCTGACAACATTAACAAATTTTTTTCTGAACACACTAAGGCAAAAAGAAATTGGATAATCCGTCGTTCACAAATCTAGTTATGGACAAATTATTTGTTTGGTGAAGTTGTTTTGAAGCTATTAAATATGATTTGTACAGGACGTCTTCATGCAGCACACCAATTAGCAAATGCGCAATATAAAATATGCAACAAAAGCCCAAGTATGCAAAATATGCAATATAAAATTAGTGTCAATGGGTTCGTAATTGTGCAAATCGTAAAGATTTGAAGACATAAAATTAAATATGCTAAAAATAAAGAATGTGCATTTTTCATATAATCCGCGCTGTACTAATAATTAACTAAGATAGGGATCTTAGGTACCATGACTTTTATTATTAAGATGCAAGTTACCATTATCAGCACTTAAAATATCTATATCTCAAATTATTTACGCCTTATGACTTTTGTAACGTCGGGTACGTTGGGGGTATATTTGGTCCGGCCAATAAAATTAACCGAATTTGGGCATTTAGGGCACAATTTTTAAATATAAAAAATGAAACCGAAGAAACTACATTCAACAGTTGCCATTTGTGTAATTATAAAAAAACACAGAAAATGTAGAGTTTTATACGTCTCAGAATTCTCAGTTCAGAACTTTCAAATCGTTTTACTTTGGCAGCGAACTATGGGGGAAAAAGTGGGAGATCGACACAAATCCTGAATCCGAGAGCCGCGTGCGCTCTTTTACGGAACTAACGCTAAGATGTTCTGACAATAATAATTTTGTATGCCAACGCTTTTTCCTTCTATATAATAAATATATTTCACAAAAAATTTTAAATTATTTAAATTATAGGTAAATCATTAAAAATATTTTAGTCACAAGCATAATAATCAAACTAATAAATATCTTTCACTTATTCCTAGCAATATAACATGTTAAACCTAGTGCGGACCAAATGTACCCACAACATACGTTAAATTTCCTACTTGAAGCAAAACAGTATTCCTTTAAAAAGCAGAAAATGTCTGCACAGTTAACATGCTACGAAAATCTCGCAAAGAAGTGCTGATATAACATTCAAACGCTCAATCAACAAAGTGTATTGATAAAAATATATTGATATGCGAACCTTGTTTAAAATACGTAACATTTAAGATAACACATGTTCGTTCTGTTTTAGTACAACATGCAGGCGTTGCAGAATTTTTCACAAGTTGCGCATATCAGCAGTGGCCGGCAGCGGTATGCGTAAACAAGATAACAGTTAAAGCAGCTGTAAGGCTAAGAGTAGCGTAAAACTTCGGCAACGCCGGCGGATGTCACGTTTAGTTACATATGTCCCAAAATACAAACATGGATCTCGACTTTACCTATGCTGTTACGGATCTCGCGTCGTTATTTATTTATCACGTACATTAAAATCGCAAAATTGTTTCACCTCTAAAGGTGTAGGGTTTGAGTTGTTAATTATAAAGCCATTAATAAGAAATATACTCTAATAACCCATTCCCTTATGGCGGATCTCGGGTTGTCCTAAATTTATTTGGATCTCAGCTTGTTACAAAAACAGATATATATATATATATATATATATATATACAGGGTAGTCCTAGAAGCGCGCGTCGGTCAATAATTACTAAACCGTTGAACTTATGGGAAAATTTTCTTAATAAAACTTTTAACGTTTCATCTCTGCTACAACCCAAAATTATTTTCAAGTATACAGGGTGTATCAAAAAAGAGCAATACCAAAAAATATATTTTTCTTAAATGGAATACCCTACATTTTTATGTGGGAAATAAAGCCTCTGTGAGTTCTGTATTCAAGTTGAAATTTGTGTGTGGGTCGAATGCAGCGTTGCCAAGTTATGAATTTAAAAAGCAATATTTGTTCAAAAACATACTGTCTTTAAACTGTTATATCTCCGCCACTGTTTGTTAGTTGACAAATTTACAAGTAATCTAATGTTGACCTAGTTTATCCTAAACTATCTTCACTTTTTGTTTTAATTATACAGGGTGTCCAAAATATTTGTTCAAACATCTCTATTTTCAATTCTATTTTAATTGAATTTCTTAAATACAACACCCTGTATATTATTTTGCCGTTGAAAAGCTTAAAGTGTGTTGTTTCAGAAAATATTATGTTTGCCGTATCTATCGCACTATTATTTTGAGATATTAATGTTTTTCCGTAAATTTACACAGAAGATGGGAAAAAACGTAGGCGACATGGCTCAAGAAACCGAAACAATTGCCACTCGTTGGCATGGCTCAAGAAACCGAAACAATTGCCACTCGTTGGCATGTCAGTGTTAGTAATTATTTGTGTAATCCTGTGACATTTGGTGACATTTCCTACATATTATCTTTCTTTAATAAGAAGTATTTTGTAATAAAAATGAAGTATACGACCCAAGAATCAATTGAAATGATTTATATCCTTGGAGAATGCTCAAAGAATTGTCTTCTGGCATCCCGAGTGTACGGTGAGAGGTTTCCTGATAGAAGGTTTCCAGATGCAAGATCATTTCAAAGATTGATGGATAGGTTTGAAAGGACTGGGTCAGTTAACTACGAAAAGCATGAAAGAATAAAGCCAGTGTAAACGAAGAAAATGAATTTAACGTTGTCGCATCTGTTGTTGAAGACCCACATAGAAGTACAGCAGACATAAGTGATTTGTTGACCTTAGGTCAAACTTCTGTGAAGAGAATGTTGAGTAAGAATAAGTTCCATCCATATCGTGTGCAACTGAATCAAGCACTTGAAAGACAAGATTTTGAAAATAGGATAAATTTCTGTAATTGGGGTCTTGCTAGAATTGGAGAAGATGTACGATTTTTTGATACTGTATTGTTTACCGATGAGGCAACATTCCACAACAATGGTCAGGTGAACAGGCATAATTTACACTTCTACGCCGATGTCAATCCACATTTTAAATATAAGGACTGTTGACAAGCAACATAGGTGGAGTGTAAACGTCTGGGGAGGCATAATTGGAGACCTCGTAATAGGGCCCCATTTTTTTGATGGTCACCTCAATGGGAATATTTTTCAAAATTTTTTAAACGAAGATCTTGATAACCTGCTAGAAAATATACCACTAGGACTATTAAGAAAGATGTGGTTTCAGTTAGATGGGGCGCCTGCTCATTTCAGCATTGGAGTCCGAAATACTCTGAATCAAAAATTTCCAGGCCGTTGGATCGGAAGAAGAGGATCTGTTCCGTGGCCCCCAAGGTCACCAGATCTGACAAAGCTTGATTTTTTCTTATGGGGATACGTTAAAGATCTGGTCTACGAAATACCCCCAACAACAGCAGCAAACATGAGGCAAAGAATAAGAGATGCATTTAATTCAGTTACACCGTTAATGTTACAAAATGTAAATAGATCTTTAACCGATAGGTTCAATATGTGTTTACAGCAAAATGGTAAATTGTTTGAATATCTAATGAACTAATTATGTTTATGTTAATTTGTTTATGTTGCGTTTATTAATCTTTTGTTCTGAATAATTTTATTAAATGTAAATAAATACGATATAAATTTGTTATACAAAAAGAAGTAATATTATCATGCCAACGAGTAGCAACTCTTCGAATTCTTGAGCCATGTCGCCTACGTTTTTTCCCATCTTCTGTGTAAATTTACGGAAAAACATTAATATCTCAAAATAATAGTGCGATAGATACGGCAAACATAATATTTTCTGAAACAACACACTTTAAGCTTTTCAACGGCAAAATAATATACAGGGTGTTGTATTTAAGAAATTAAATTAAAATAGAATTGAAAATAGAGATGTTTGAACAAATATTTTGGACACCCTGTATAATTAAATCGAAAAGTGATGATAGTTTAGGATAAACTAGGTCAACATTAGATTACATGTAAATTTTTCAGGGCAACTAACAAACAGTGGCGGAGATATAACAGTTTAAAGATAGTATGTTTTTGAACAAATATTGCTTTTTAAATTCATAACTTGGCAACGCTGCATTCGACTCACACACAAATTTCAAGTTGAATACAGAACCCGCAGAGGCTTTATTTCCCACATAAAAATGTAGGGTATTCCATTTAAGAAAAATATAATTTTTGGTATTGCTCCTTTTTGATACACCCTGTATACTTGAAAATAATTTTGGGTTGTAGCAGAGATGAAACGTTAAAAGTTTTATTAAGAAAATTTTCCCATAAGTTCAACGGTTTAGTAATTATTGACCGACGCGCGCTTCTTGGACAACGCTGTATATATATCAAGAGATCCAAAAAAAGCTGACCCTCAGCGGACTGTGGAATGAAAAGTCACGTCTTTACTAGACTAAAGGAATGTTTATGATGTCAGATAAATTAGTTATCTTTTTTTGATACGAATCTGACAGATTGTTAAAATGATTTTTAATACATTTCAAAGAGCATTCATTATTGAATCTTACTTTCGGAACGGCTTTCAAGTTGACGGAGAATGGACCTATTCGATTCCTCCTTGTTTTGTGGAATTCCGAGAGAGGTATCCTAATGAAATTATTACATACCGAAAATTTTATGCTTTGGTTAAAAATTTAGTCAGCAATTTTCGAGAAACTGGAAGTGTTGAAAGGAAAGAAGGGTCTGGTAGGCCAAAGAAGATAGTACCTCTTTAATTGAAACTGCAAGATAACGAATTGACGAGGCTCCAAAAACACCAATTAGACATTTATGCCAGCAAGCTGATGATTTAAGTTACTATACATGCCATAGAATATTGAGACAAGCTTTGAATCTGCATCCCTACCGATTTATTTCCGTTCAGGAGCTTTTAGAACAGGATTATCCAAACAAAGTTCAGTTTTGTCGTTGGTTTTTGGATACTCTCAACGATGAGCAGTTAAATTTAACCTTTTTTTACCGACGAAGCCTGATTTTACCTTAATGGGTATATGTTAATTCACAGAGTATACGGATTTGGAGTAGCGAGAATCCATACATTACAATTAAAGCTCCCCTTCATCGACAGAAAATAGGAGTCTGGGTTGGAATGAGTCGTCGTAGGTTAGTTGGGCCAATATTTTTCGAAGGCACGCTAACTGCAGCAAGGTACAGGAACGAATTATTGCAACCCTTCTTAAATGAACTTCACGATGATGAGCTACGAGATGGTTTTCTGCAACAGGATGGCGCTACAGCTCATGCAGCTACAGATACAATTAATTTTTTACGCGAATATTTTGATGACCGAATCATTAGTACGAATACTGCAACACCCTGGCCCCCTCGCTCTTGTGATATTACTGTTTTGGAATTTTTTCTATACCTAGCCCTATTTGAAAAACACCATTTTTAAAACTCCAGTTAATGATTTAAACGAACTGAAACTTAGAATTGAAGAAAACTGTCAAGAAATTAACAACTCACCTCAATTATTACAAAATGTTTTTGAAGGTATGAGAAGACGAGTTCAGAAATGTTTGGAGGAAGAAGGCACACATTTTCAACATCTGTTGTGATCATTACATTAGTTCAGGTTTATTCAAATCTTTTACTGTTACTCAATAAAAGATTTTTGCTTCTAAAAATGACCTTTCATAATTATTTAATTCCAGCTAACACAACCTAACCTGAAATTGACATTATAAACATTCCTTCAGTCTAGAAATGACGTGACTTTTCATTCCACAGTCCGCTGGGGATCAGCTTTTTTTGGATCTCTTAGTATATATATTTATATATATATATGTGTGTGTTATAATCAATAAAATAGATAAAATAAAAATAATGGGATTCGCAATTAAGAAAAGTTCATGAAGAAAATTTGTTCAGAATCATCAGTTATGTTCTGATATAAAAGTAATATATTTACATTTCAAAAAATATTTTTTGTGATTAGCTGAAATTTACTAATATTAGGTGTCATTTCGTAATTGTGTGTAATAGAAATGTTGACTGTATTTCAGTACCAAATATGATAATTTGATACTTTTAAGTAAAGCACATAACCTTAGCAGTAGAAAAATACAAATTAATAAGAAAAAATAAGATGCTGATGTCCTTAGTCACCATTGTAAGTAATTCGCGTATTTTATGAGGTACTCGGTATATTCACTGCAGCATTAAACAACCTTGAACTCATTATGTCTTCTAAGGTCAGATAAATGTAAAATGTTAATAACAATTAATAAATACAAAACATATTCATAATCTTAATGCATTTTTGTGTAGAAATGGCGTTTACTAAGTGCATGTTTGACTTTGAAAGGCTAAACTGCTGCACAGTGAATACACACGAAGCCGTTAGTTACTGCTTTTAATCTCAGAACAATTTGGAGAATAACAAAGCAACATTTTACGGAATTAGAAAATGAATAAAACAGCCAAACTTGGTTACGTATGTTCTACATGCAAACTAGCAAAGGTAAATCCGCGAGAGGTGCAGTTTCAGAATTATAGTGCTGTATTACATAAAACAAACGAAAAGTACGTGCTGAGTTTGACTTAAATTGTAATGTGAGATGAAGTAGCACCAGAGGCAAAGTAAATACTGTTATTGATGTATGTATTTAATGTTTTGAACGGATCGTGTGATGCAATGCAATTATAGTCATTAGGTGTTGTTCAGAAAAAAAGTAGCAGGCTTCCAATAGCTAAAAGAATAGGTCGTATGATGAAAAAGTATTTATTATGGTTTGAAACTTAAACTTATATGACATGTATTTATTTATAAAAGTTTTTATTGATATTACTATTTGTGCCAGAAGTGACGAACCTTCTTGCGATCTTCTCCAGATTTTTATCCAGCACTTTTTGGACTTTGTAAAGTCTTCAAGCCTGCTTTTATGCATGCAGCTAAATTTTTGTCCTGAAATCAACACGCTTTTCTTCCTGTAGATAATCATTGTTTATAAATTCTAATAACTTTTTCAAGAGTAGAACGCGGATGTTTTAACAGGGTTAAAATCTGAACCAAACGGATTTCTTATTTTCCATATTTGTTAAAAATTTCTTAACGCTTTTCTGTTTGTTCGGCGAACTTTGCCATTATTTAAGAATCTTATTTGAAAAAAGTAAAGACAACCTTAATATGATACTTATATCTGTCATGTGTGCAACAACTGACAGTATAGTGCTGCTAGGATTCGAGTAATTGACATTCAAAGTCTGCTACTTTTTTTCTGAACCACGCCTTATCAATCTTGCTGTGGAGGTAAAGCTGGTGTTGGTGGCGTATGTAATCCACTGTGTAAGCCATATGAATTATTCCTCAAAAAGGAATTGGAATTAGGCAGTGTACGAAGAAGTACTTACAGTAGAAAATATTGGGTGTTTGGCTGCGAGTATAAAGTTGTTTGGAATATAGTGATGAGTTCACTAATAGAATATTGCAGTGGGTACTTCGTAATGATGGTTTGTGGTTGGAAGTTGAAACTATTTCTGTAAATTAATTCATTTATTATTCCTGTTATATATATTTATAGTTTAAGTTGTAAGTTCCTACTTTATTATTAAAGCTGTCAGTTGCTATTTTATAATAAGCTGTGCGCTCATTAGTGGTACTATGTGCACATTAGTGACTGTGTGCAGTTTATTTATTCTAAAGGTTACTAATGTCTATTTTATTATTAGAGCGGCGTGCTCAATAATGTGCTCTTAATTTACTGCGAAACTCTACTAAGGGAGCGTGCGACCCAAATAATTGTGAGAGTTAGGAGTTCCTATTTCATTATCGCAGCTTTGTGCTTAATAATGTAAATGTGTGTACTAAAGGGTCGTCTGCCACTAGTGTATTGTGAAAAGTGAGGGTTGTATTTCATTATCACAGTTGTGTGTACAATAATGTAATTGTGTGTACTAAAGGATTGTGTGCCACTATGAACGTTATGGGTTCGTATTCCATTATTGCAGCTGTGTGCTCAATATTTATGCTCTTTGTATACCAACACCTACACCTGCACTAACACCGACATCGGTACCTACATCGATACCGATACGTACGCCTATAAATACCTCCACTCAATATACCTCTCCAAAAAGGAACCAAAATATATTTTAATTATTTGTTAACGTGTGGTGTACAATTCAACCAACTCAGGTGAAGCCGCTAAGGGGCCTCGGTGGTCTAGTGCGGGAATGCCTTGCTACAGCGAAATGTGGTTGATCGGCTGGGGCGTTCGAATCTCAGCTGGGGCGACCGCATTTCGCTTAGTTAAGTTTAGGATGCATGTTGCATGAATGTTTAGTGTGTAAGGGACGCCCGCACCCCCCTGAAGTAATGCGAAAACGTTTTCGGGGAGGGGGGGGTAGTATGAACGAATGAGAAAAAAAAGTTGAAGCCGCTAAATGCGTAAACAAGAAAGCGAGACAAAACATGCTGAAGTGAAATGAAAGGTGGAGGTCACAGCGCTAGTACACTTGGCGATAGAAACTTTCTTTCGGTGTGTTGGCAGTAGTTAAAATGCAGTGGTTAAACTCACAGACTACTACTAGGGTGGGACCGCGGTGGTCGAGTGCGAGAACGCATTGACCACTCGAGGTCACACTGAATTGCGCTTGTTCCGGCGTGGTTTCGAATCCCCGCTGTGGCGACCGCAATTCAGTTAGTTAAGTTTAGGGTGCATGCTGCATGAATGGTTAGTGTGTAAGGGACGCCCGCACCCCCTGAAGTAAAGCGAAAGCGGTTCCGGGGGGGGGGAACGGTAGTATGAATATGTGAAAAAAAAAAGACTACTACTAGGGCAGCCTTTTAACAAAAACCAGCAAAGAAAATTTTTTTTGGGGCAAGCTGTTTTATTACTTTTCAAACTACTCGCCTTTAAGTTTATACACATTTGTATGCGTTGAAACAAATTCTCGAAACATTGTGTCCACTCTGAAGTTGGTATCTCAAAAACATGGATTTTGAAGGCTTCAATAGATCCGTGAGGTGATGAAAATAGTTGTCCACGCATTTTTTGTTTGGCATTCGGGAACACAAAGAAGTCATTAGGCGATAAATTAGGTGAATGCGGGAAATGAGACATTAATTCGATGTTTTTCTCCTTCAAATAATCAGTTGTTTAACGTGCTGTGTGAGAGCTGGCATTGTCATGATGAAGAATGATGCTACGTTTTTGGCTGATTTTCCGGATTTCGTCGATGACTTCTGGCAAACAAATTGTTGTATACCATTCAGCGTTAACTGTTCTTCGATCCTGTAAAGGAAAGGTTGCGACATGTCCAGTACAACCGAAGAAACAGGCGATCATTTTTTTAGAAGTGCTTCGTGAACGAACAACTTTTGTGAGATTCGGTTCATCTTGGAACACCCAAACAGTGGATTGTTACTTAGTTTCAGGCTCATATGAATATATCCAAGTTTTGTCACCTGTTGCGATGTTGTATACGGATTTTGTATTCCTCGGTCGAATTTTTTTAGCATTTCCTTACACTAATTAACACGAGCCATTTTTGAGATTCGGTTAAATTATGCGGAACCCATTGGGAACAGATCTTTTTCACAGCTAAATGTGCATGCAAAATCGAATGTACTGCAGTCTTCAATATGCCTAAAGACGCCTCTATCTTACTATAAGTCACATTGTTACGGTCCAAAAAAGATTCACGTTACTGCGCCAAATTTGTTACGGGTCGATTCTCGCTACGAGAATTATGGGACAGAGAAAACCGCACGTTGGCGTGCTAAGAAATTTTCGGTACGGCCAAACGCGCTTTTCTTGGACCCGCAAACAAAAAAAATGGTAAAGGCCAGCGGCTTGCTCAGAGGAGTAGGGGAAGGTTCGCTGAAATTGCTTATAGAGAAAATGCTTCAAGTTGTGTACAGGATGCGTCGAAATAAGTGGGCGCCACCTTTCAAATCCAGCTGGTTACAAGGTTCTTGTGAAAGGCCAAGGACCAACAGCTACGGGAATCGGACTCACCTTTATTGTGCCTTTACCTGCATCTTAAAGCTTGCAAAATCCTTACATAAATATTCAGAACACAGTAATAAAAGACTTGCGGAATTTAACACATATATAATGAACTATCAAATATGGCACAGAACATATAAAAAAAATATAGCAATGAGAGGCAACTTTATAACGTAGAACACAAACAGTAATAATTTCGAACGTTCGTTATGAACTCTACGCCGCTGGTGCCAACGCTACATTTAAATGGTTTCAATAACTGCGTAGCCCAGTTTACAGAAATAATAGCATAAAATGTGAGAGTCTGTTGTAACGGTGCTGCCTTTTGCTTATTGGGCCACTCTTTATATTGCTTATATTGCTCGGGTAAGCTCTTGAGATGTCCAGGGATCAGTAATAACAGCTTGTAAATAACAATAGGTTTATTAAGAAATGTGTAAAATAAATATAATATGTTTGTACATAAATAAAATTCAATTCTGTATTGAGTAAGTCTGCGACAAATTCTGGGTACGGCCCTGTGCTTCGCGCTGGTAGCTTCAATCGCCTCGGGGACGTTGTCGCTACGCTTTACGAATCGAACGCTGATTGGCTGCCGTCCGTGAACTCGCGCCTGGTTGTTCGTCGGTGGCAAAATGGCTGCCACAGCTGCTCTAATTAAAGTGACAGAAAAATACACGATTATATCTTATTGTGTATTCTCGAATGTGCAAGTTTTCTGGTAAGTAATTCAGGTTTGTGATTGTGACTAAGATTCTCGCAGTGTATGCCTACTTTACGGAAAAATATCATGAATTTTATAACGAAAATCTCCAGTGATCGCTTCGAGTCGAGTTTCTCTGGGTTCCTTCGACCTTGGCAGTTTGACATAAACAATCGGTAGGTATTACTATAAATTTTACGTTAACTAATGATTTCAAACGAATTAATTTATGCTAGCTTTCCTGGAATTGCAAAAATTCAAACTACGCGTTTGTTACAGTGTATTTGGTTCGAATTTTGTTCAACCTGGCTTCGCTTTCTAATAAATCTTAATCGGACGGGACTCTGAATTTAACAGTGGGAAATTATCGG
The DNA here is from genome assembly GCA_014611495.1 of Limonius californicus. Taxonomy (NCBI): domain Eukaryota; kingdom Metazoa; phylum Arthropoda; class Insecta; order Coleoptera; family Elateridae; genus Limonius; species Limonius californicus. The sequence goes on from JABXWE010048439.1 coordinate 11,455, forward strand.
GCACAGTGTTAAGCAAATCTTATTTCGCCGGCCAAAAGTTTCTCTGGTCGTTACGTAAATAAAATACGGGACAAATATCTCACAATCTTGCACAAAATTTCTCTGTGTCTGAAGACTGTATCGTTCTGGGTTTCCGAAACTACTCCGGTTCGTCCAAGTATACAGGGTACTCAAAATTAAAATTTGACGGATCTTGACAGTTTCGCCACGCTCACGGCAAATTTTATACAGGGGGTTCAACTGGTAAAAGAAAAGATTACAACGTTTCTACGGCACCAATTCGAACACTGATTCGAAACGTTATAATAATTTACTGGCAGAGCTTTTTATCGCCGTGGAAAAGTTCAAACACTCCCCCGTCCAGCGATATAAAGGTCTACAACACGGAAATCGGTCGGTCGGGTATAAACAATATTAAAATAGCCAAGCAGGTTGAACTATAAATAATTACCAACTTCACTGCAAAGCAAATGTAATGCGAATCCAATAGATTCTTTTCCGGTCGGTCAGCTCGATTGCACTTTCGCGGCGACTGCTGCGGTCGAGGATCGGAAGATTTCCCGGCGTCGGACTTTCACTCTGGAAATATAAAAATTGTTTAACGGTTAATACAACACCGGCAAACACTGGAAAAATTAATCCACTCGCAGGTAGGGTACGGATTTAATTAAACTGGACGGTATTCACTTGGTTAATTTTTACAGGATCGGAATATTTAACTGGGATCTTTTAAGAACAATTCTTAAAGGAAAAAGCACGACTGGTATTTCTGGCTTTTGAATAAATTCAAGAGCCAGGAAATAAGAGTCAAAAAGTGATTTTAAATTGATCGCGCTTGGGTTTTATACTGGTTAATTCGGGTAGTCGGACATGCTCGTATTCCTACTCCAACGGGAAAGGAACGTTTGCTTCTGGCGAATTCTCGGATGACTACGGTGACAGATGTTTGTTGTTCAGCCTTCTTATCTTCTGAACGCCAAAATGTGGAGTTTTTGAGATTGCTAATTACTCAGCAATTTAATTCACCCTCCGCATTTTCACACCGTTACACTGTATAAAATTAATACAAAACGAACAGTGGCTTCAGGTCACTGTTAATATTTTTATCAATATAACAAAAAAAAAGGTCAATACGTTTGAATTTTGCAAGATACGCGTGCCAAGCCGAAAGTTACTTTCCACAAGCACAAAACTTGGTAGTTTTTTTTACCTTGACGAAGATACGGCACAATTAATGGCGATATCCATTTATAAACGATGAACACAGGCGAAGCCAGGAACCTTCGATAACATGAAATGGCTGCAGAACCACGGGCGTTGGGCTTTGACGATGATCCGCCAAAAGGCGCTTTGTCAATTCTCCAAAGAATTGCCTTTTTCTGGGGTTGGATCAAGTTGTTCCCATTAATCCGGCAGTAGCCGACAGTCTGTTAGATACCCCTCGGTACAACAGCGAAACGGAACACACATTAATGATATCCCTCACAAAAAAACCGAGCCGCCCCTGCAGCACTTTACGTCATTACGATTGCCGATTGATCGAGCTTACGGACAACCGGAGTCCTCAAGATCTAAAAATGGACTAACCCAAAATGCAATGGGGCCTGCACTTCTCCCCTCAAAATTGCGCCACATTACGAAATCTTATGGAATGTTCTAGAAAAAGAATTTGTTTATAACGCGCGAGTTCCAGGAAGCGTTCGAGGTCAACGCGGAAGAAAACCAAGCTTGCGATTTCACACAAAGAAACTATTAACACATTTCTCGAACTTCGAAAGACAAAACAAAATACCGAAAATACGACCTCTAATTAAAATAACGTTAACTAAATTTTCCAAGTCAAAACAAAATAGCGAAACGGCAACCCAAAATAAGAATTCAATTTAAATAGCGATATTCAATTAAAATGACGATACTAATTCTTACGAAGCGGCAAACGAAATACGGAATTAATTAAGTGTAGCGGCAAATTTTAAAATCACATAACAACATGCCGTTCTTCTTCAATCATGCTGCGCACAGCATCGATGTTTTTTGGAATAACAACACTGACGGACGCACGACCACGACGAAATTATGCAAACTAATTGTAAACAGTCTTTTCTGATAGTGCTTCATTAGATACCAAAGGTTGAACGAAGCGATTCTATGTATTGTTATTGAGTTAGGCTTTTACTAAAATCGTAAAATATCATCCAACAAAAACCTTCACGTGAAATTTCCATTTTTTTACAAAATTGTTTTTTAAAGGCTTACTGTAGCCGGCCTCGGTGGTCTAGTGGCTAGCGCATTTGCCCTTAGATCCGAGGGATGCGGGATCGAACCTGGTCGAGGTCGGCGAAATTTTTCTAGCTGGGAAAAATCTGAAAATGCATCTTAGCCCGATAAGAAGTAAAGCCGTAGGTCCCGTGAAACGATGTGTGACACGTTAAAAACACTACTGGAGTTGGAATTACCCCAGATAGGCAAAATTTTTAGTTAGGGTGTACAATGGACCATACGGCCTAAGTGCATAGAGATGCTTGGAAAACCGCGTCCTAGATCTCGCTCTTTCAAAGCAAGCAAGCAAGCAAGCAAGCAAGCAACAGGTTTTGTTTATTGAGCAGACGGATGAAAAATAGATCATTTTGAAAAATAGAAGATATATGACTGAAAGAAAATTAAATAGGTAAAGAGCCATAAAAATATATAAACTACATTGATAATATATAAACATTAAAAGAGAGCAAGAGTTGGCAACTCGCTGACCGCGAGCCAAATGCGGCCCTCTAATACATTTTATGCGGTCCGCGTAGTTTCGTCAAAAAACTTTTTCGTGCGGCCCGCATAATGTTTCGTAAAAAACCTAGTTGCGGCGATTGATTTTACCAGTACAACATATAAATTTTTAGTGATTCTCAAAAAATGATCTACATGGCCGCACAAGCCGTCTCTCTAAGCAGAACGCTCATAATTTATCTTTACCCGAGTTACAGTTTCCTTATTCTTTATTGTACTATCGACTTATTTAAACAAAACAATATGAAACTGAGTAACATAACAAAATTATGACTAACTAGGCAGCAATTTACTAACATGAGCAAAGAATTTGACGGGGATTGCTTCGAGGTCCAATTGTCGGCTGTCACATTTTGATCGGTCTCGTCTGTTGGTTTCACTAAATGCAAATCTGATTGAATAATAGTGAATATATGTGATGCCGTACACTAGAACCTACCACAACCCCAATAGCTGGCAGGTACTCACCGGAAGGGTAGTCACTTCCACCATGCCGCACCTGGAGCCTCTCCACACCGGCTCCAGTGCCCTTTCAGCAGAAGCGGATTCAAGATTTCGTGGATCGAAAACTATACCTCCTCTCGACTTAGGGGTAAAGATGGCATCATTGGTTTCATAGTTAAACTTCCACAAAACCTTTTTGTTAGAGGTGTCGCATGACGTCCGACCCCCCCCCCCC
>JABXWE010048441.1:0-13552 GCA_014611495.1 Limonius californicus
TCGCTATAGTCATTTGGTTGTCCATAGCGATTTTTTTCGTGAAACAGTTTTTCCTAGTGCGTTCTGAAAATGAGCGACATCAATTTCGAGCAACGGTGTGCTATCAGGTTTTGCTTCAGACTTGGGCACAGTGTAACGGAAACTTTTGCAAAACTTCGGCAGGCCTACGAAGATAGTGTTTTGTCAAGGGCCCAAGTTTTTCGGTGGTTTAAGACATTTTCAGAAGGAAGAGAGTTGATTGAAAATGAACCTCGCAGCGGAAGACCTCCATTTTCAAGAACCGATGAAAATATCGACAGAGTCTGGGATCTTGTGCTTACAGATCGTCGGTTGACAGCCAGAATGATCGAGGAAGAGTTGAATTTGACTCACACCACCGTTCATCAGATTTTGATCAATGAATTGGGATGAGAAAAATCTGCAGAAAAATAGTTCTGAAAAATCTTTCGCAGGACCAAAAGGACATCAAGAGGGAAAGGTGCCTTGATTGTTTAGAATCGTTTGAAAATGATCCCCATTGTTTGGAACCCGTTATTACTGGTGACGAGTCTTGGGCGTTTTAGTATGACCCAGAAACCAAGCGCCAGAGTATGGAATGGCACACTTCAACCTCTCCAAGACCAAAAAAGCGAGAATGAGCAGGTCCAAGATCATATGCATGCTGATTTGCCTTTTTGATAGCCTGAGAATCGTTACCAAAGAGTTTGTGCCTCAAGGCCAAATGGTTAATCAACCCTTTTAAACAGTTTCTTGAAAGACTTCAAAATAGGGTAATGATTGTGAGACCAAACATCAAGAACAACTGGTGTTGCATCACGACAATGCGCCTTTTCATACAGCAATTTCAATAAACGATTTTTTGACCAGTAACAACATTCCTGTGTCTCCTCAGCCTCCTTATTCGCCCGGCTTGGGTCCTTGTGACTTTTTCCTCTTCCGGAGACTGAAAAATCACCTCAAGGGACTTTACTTTCGGACACGGGAAAAAATTCAAACGGCTGTAACCGGCCAGCTGAGGGCTATTCCAGTGTCCGAGTTCCAGCACTGCTATGAGGAGTGGAAGAACCATCTCCAGCGCTGTGTGGCTTCCCAAGGCAGTTACTTTGAAGGAGACAATGTTGAATTGTAATTTTATCGGAATAAAGAAATCGAAAGAAATCAGTCTCCTTACTTAATTTACACACCTCGTATGTAGAATCTTCATAATCTATCAGTATGAGTTAAAGATTTTTCATCAACTTTAACAGAGCAAAACTTGAAGACACTAGTAGGGAAACGCAAGGAATAGGATTTATGCAAAACTTTATGTGATTCAAGAACGTACTGAAGAAGAGATCAAGTGGAAGATTTTACTAGGTCTTCTTCGACTGCTTTATCTCATACGAGACGTAGCGATCTTCTCTCCTATGCCTGTGCTGCGCGTTTAGAGTGCCACAGAAATAGAGCACGTACAGCTTAACGTGGACTCAGAACCACGGGAAGTGTAAACACTTCTACCCCAGAAAAGATTTACTAAGCGGGATACCTCGCTATTTTGTCATTGCCTTGCGAGGGAGAACGGCCGTAAAAATCCGAAGTCTGTCCGGTACTAGGAATTGAACCCAGGACCATTAGCGTAGAAATCTAACGCGCTAACCTGTAGCCCACGGCCGCCTCTTTACTAGGTAAATTAGCAAATTTTCTTAAAAAGTAAGTTTTATCTGTGATATAATTACGTCAGGCTATTCACAGATTCAAATAGAGATGTTTTCATACAGATTACAAGATATATCAAGTTGTTGCCACCAGATCACAATAAGAGGATGTTGTATTGTAACTGGTTTCGTGACAATCTTAACAATGAGTATATCTTGGATGATGAATCATGCTCTTACTTTTAACGATCCACAAATTTCCGAGTAAAGAAAATATGGAGGGCAAAGAATTTAATTTTTTGTTCTTAATATGCTTCGGATTACCTAAGGTAGGAGCTGGAGCAGGAGTGTAAGAAATACAGTGTGTTTCAGATTGAGTAGGCTACATGGGTATCATTTATTTAAAAGTTGTGCAGTTTGGAGTGTTGATTCAGATTCCATTGAGAACATTTTAAAATTCCAAACAGTTTAGGAATTATTCCCATAAAACAGAAAATCGCTATTTTATTTACAGTCATATATCTCCATAATTATAAAAAATGTGAAAAAATGTTTCATGTAAAAGGTATTTGATTTGATTACGCACACTTATAACTGATGACAGAATAAAATTCAAGACGGCGGTTTCCGAGGTACTGGTAGCGACTTTCTAATATTAAAAGAACGTCATTTGGATTTTTACATGAGAAAATAGCATTTTTCACACTTTTCGACGATGTATGTATCAGAACTTTTATCTGAATACGAAATTATTAAAAATATTAACTGTTTAAAATTTAAAGTTAAGTTAATTTTACTTTGTTAACAACAATAAAATATTTTATTATTATTATTATTAGCCCGCAGTATCCCATTGTTGGGCATGGGCCTCCCCCATAAGGGGGGTTGTTGATCTACTCTCCCATAGTGATCAATCCTCGTGGGAGAGAGGCGCCGCTTTAACGCAACCTTCGGGTCACCCATCCAAGTACTGACCGGAGCAACGCTGTCTTAACTCTCCTGATCGTACGTGAACGGGCGACGAATGTGCGCAACAATAAAATATTTAAACATTACTAAATATTTAAATTAAAATAAATGCTCAAAATGGTGGCCGTTATTGGCTAAGCACAATCGACACCGTTTTGCGACGCTACCAGCTACTTTACGCAATGAATTACAAATTAATACCTTTAAATACTTGCTGCACTGATTCGGTAGTTCTTCTACATTATTATAATTAAAATCACTTCCATACACTTTATTTTTCAGTGCCCGATAATAAAAATTATTAGGCGTTAAGTCTGCTGATCTGGCTGGTCATTGATTAAGTGTATTAGTCGCTATCCTTCCTCCTCTTCCTCAGTTTTTGTCCTCATTAGAAGGTATGGTGACATCATGAAGGAATAGCTAAGACCGTTTTTGCCCAAGAAGTTCTTCAGCAAGGCGTGTCGCTTCGTGTAAGCTATGCCCAGTCATCATTTTCACCTGGTCTATCAATCTGCTACGTGATCTGTTGCGCGGCCGACACCAATCTACCTTATCTTGTATAATTAGCATTTCTAGGGAACCTGTTGCGCGCGAAACATGACCAACCTATCTCACGGTAGATCGTCGTATTATCACCAATAGGCGAGTTTCAACGTTAAGTTCTTGCAGAACAGAATTTTTGAGGCAATGGGCCGTTCAAGGTACTCGTAGAACAGTTCTATATACCCATATTGTAAGTCGACCTTCTTGAAAGACCACGTTTGATCTGCACATTTTCTTCTTAGAGTGCTTTATTTCTTACGAGACGTAGCGATCTTCTATCCTATGACTGTGTCGCGCGTTTAGAATGCCACAGACATAGAGGAGCTACAGCTTAATGTGAGCTCCGAAGCACGGAAAGTTTAAACACTTCTACTCCAGAGAAGATTTTACTAGGCAGAATATCTCGCTGGTTTGCCATTGCCTTGCGAGGGAGAACCGCCGTGAAAAATCCGATGTTCCGGTACTGGGAATTGAACCTAGGGCATTCCGCGTAGAAGTCTAACGCGCTAACCTCTAGCCCACAGCCGCCTCGCTCTGCACATGCCGCTGTAGAAAATATAAGAGAATGAACTAGTAGTAATTTATTACGATTGGTTATGGTTCAATCTCTCTAGATTTTTATAAGTTTAGCTGTTGCCGTTCTTGCGATAGATAGGCGTTTTCTTATTTCTAATTCACATCCACCAGTGTTTGTAACTATCGAACCTGAGTAGTTATAAATTTCCACCGATTCATAGTCACTATTTCCCTGTTATTGGAACGATCATTTAAATAATGAGTAACATTTCTGGCATTGTGTGTAGGAGCGCCATTTTGTTGGTACCGTATCTGAATATTTTGTGCCACAAGTAGATTATCTATCAAATTCTGTAGAGATGTTTGAAGAATCGTCAAATATCGTTGAAGAGTTCTCTTTCCATCAAATATTATAGTACCAGTTAGACGATTTCCCAGGATGCATATTGACCATTTATTATAATTTTAATATTTATTAGTATCTAATCTATTTGTTTCCAAAGTAAACTGAACGAGCATTTGTTTTCATGCGTACTTGATTTAAAATTAAAACACTTACCATCTTTGCTATTTTTGATTTAGATATAAGTTGTGAGACATCGTTGAAAAGAGTAAAAAATACTACATAATTGTGTAAAATTCCAATATCTCGAAAATCGCCATTTTAAATTTTATTTTAACACCATTTATATGTATAGAACGTAATCAAATTAAATAACTTTCACATTAACATTTCTTTCAAATGTTCTATAATTACAGAGATATTTGACTGTAAAAAATAGCAATTTTCGGCTTTTTTTTTAGTTTTAAACGTAATCTGAATCAACACAGAAAACTGCACAACTTTGCCCATTTGAACAAATATGTATCTTTAACACTAAGGCAGATACTCATGGTAGCCTTCTCAATCTGGGACACACTTTATAGCTATGTCCCATATTTTTTGTTCTTTATTTTATTTCTTCTATTTGATTTTATTAATTAGATATATCGAAACATATTCGAGGACCATCTTTAGAGAAATAGAGTGTCAATGAATTACAGAACGGATATTTCCAGTATGATAATGCTAGGGACCCCGGTGGAGCAGTGCGAATACGCGCTGCCTTTTGAGGTTACAGTGAAATGCGACCGATCGGCTGGGGTGTTTGAATCCCGACTGAGGCGACCGCATTTCACTTAGTTAAGTTTAGGGTGCATGTTGCATGAATCGTTAGTTAGTAAGGGACGCCCGTACCCCCCTGAAATAATACGATAGCGGTTCCGGGGGTAGTATGTATGAATGAAAAAAAAGTATGATAATACCCTATCTAGCCTGAATCGAATATATGGTTAACTTTTCGAAGGCAAATTAATTTTACACAATCATTAGCCACTTTTGAAGTGTCATCTTAGTCATTTGTCTTAAGTTTTGTTATCCTTGTTAAATGTCACTGCATTCAGAACTCCTATTAATTCTTTAAGTGATTTGCAAAAAAAATTTTGCATGATTGTACAATACCCTGACTACAAAAAAGGAGGTTATAATAAAGTATGGATTCTAGAAGAGAGGATGAACTTTTAGCACTATTAGTAAATGTTTAAACGTCGTACTTGTCTGTTTAATATTGGCAAAATGTAATTACTTTTTAAGAGTTTATTTAATAAGGATTATGTATTGGCAGCGCCAGTTTCAAGCTGTACACACATGATTAAGAACAACATTCAAATGCATTTAATGCAAGCTGTTCCTTCATAATATAATGAAATGTATTAAGTCTTTGCTATAAAGTCTGTGATTTACTTATTAAAAATGACGAGACCACAGCTCCATTTTCAGCAAAATTTTATTCATATTAGAACGACATTCTTTGACTAGTATTTAGAAAATCATATTTACTTTTAGTATCATCCAGAAAATAATTTCGTTGTAAACTGAATACAAATCCTCAAGCCATGCGGCTATAAAACAATTTTCGCTATTCTACTTTTACCTGTTTATTTCATGGCAACATAAAATAAATTTATGTTATTAGCTTCAGACGAGGGTAAAATATCAAGATATAGAAATAATAGGACAACTTCATAAACTGTAACTTAATTTATTTCAAGAAGAACCGTTCGCAACTTTGTAATAATACAGTTGACAAATGGACTGGGGTTGTTTCACAAACACCTATTTTGGCGTAAGGTCTCTCTTTATATGTTAATTTTGTAAATGCATGTAATATACAGGGTGATACATGGGAAATTACGCACCTATCATTTAAAAAATATGCAACCCAAATTACATATCACAAGATAATGCGTTATCAAAATTTTTATTGTGGTGTTATGAATCAGGGGTGCCTGTTTGATTTGTTTGGCAGTTTACTTCGAAATCAATATATTGATACACTTGATTTATTGATTCTCAATATTTTTAATAGCCAATTAAAAAAACGATTTTGTTAGCTACAATAACACCAACTTTAAAATGGAGACGAGAAGACACTTTAATTCTCATAAAACGGAATGAAAGGGTCTTTGCATCTGGATTTTATTATATTCTCATAGTTCAATTCAAATTCTTGTTTATTTTTGAAACTTCCAGAGGGGAATTTGATTCACAATAATGTCAACAAATATAGATATTGCACTTTGTGATATGTATTTTGGGTTGCCTATTTTTAGAATGGTGGGCTTGTATTCTCCCTTAAATCACCTGCTATTAAAGATCATAGGAAACTGGATGAATGTTAAATCGTTTTGTTATATTCTCTCATTCTGACCATTAGACAATAGCCACGTAAGGAATTTAAAACTTATACAAACAAACATCCCTGCAACAGCATGAAAATGTACTATTTCTTATCTTGCAAATATGTGTCAAGACGTTTGATAAACAATATAATACTAATAATCTAGTTGACACAATGGTATATGTAATAGCGTATCTACTAATTTGTTTATATTAGATATCAAACTTCTAAAAGTATAATATACAGTAGATGAGAATGTACAATAGAATGCATATCGAGTACAAACTTTGTGCATTTTATTTGACGAGTTGAATAGCAGTTATAGGAAACAGTAATTCATTAATCGATCTCACCACATTTCAAATGTAAGATAAAATATAATTGTTCTTTGAATAAATAATCTGTGTACGTCTTTGAGAAGTGGTCATTCATAAAAAATTACTAACATTATATTTCTGGTCACTATAGTTTTCTCAAAAAATTATATTTTGATATTTTATAGGTATGGAAAAAGGTACACAAAGAAATAAAATAGGGCAGGAAATGTCTAAGGATTAAAGAAAAATGGCTTAATATAGTAAAACAAACATATTTAAATAATACAGGGAAGGTAAAAATAGGAAAATGGATGATCCAGAAAATTATCATCTTAAAAAGTTTGGAACAAGGATATCACTCTTCTCTTTAACGCATTTCTGAACAAAATTGTAGAAGAATGGATTCAGACATGTGTCTATAAGGAAATATCGATGTCGGACGAAATATTGACATGCCTACCTTTAGCCGATAATATGATAATTTTTGCAGAAAAAGAAGACGACATAATACAAATGATGAGAGAACTAAGAACATTATAGGGAAGAGAACTGCAGAATAACTCCAGAAAACGGAGTACGTATGTATGGAGGAGATGATAGGAATATTAAAGCAGACAATGTAGAAATTGGTCATACGAAAGGCTTTAAATACGTTGGAGCGATAATGTTAAGGGATTGGGCAATAATATAAGACGTTGCAAATAGAGCTGTGTACGAAGTAATTTGGAATACAAACTTAAGAAAGGAAACAAAAAAAAATATATAGTCCATAGTATGGTGTGGAGGGCATTACGGTATATGTGGGTGAGATATGGCCTTTAACAGAAAAAAATTAGGCGGAACATTAGAATAGTTGAACTGACGATAGATGGACAACTGTCAGAACCTGGAGAGAAACGGAAATAAGCTTGTACATAACAAGAAATTAGGAAAATCGCACACTGAAGTGACATGTGGAGAGAATGACACAAAATCGATGGTCGAAGAGGATTTTGGACTGGCATTAATGTACAACGGGAAGAGGCATATAGACTACATTGTGGAAGACAGAGACTTGCATGATGGAGACTGGAATGACCGACAGCTGTGGAAGCTAAAAACGATCAACCTATAACGGAAAATGGTTGAAAACAAATCGTGGATCGCATCCCGTGGATGTAGCTGTTTTATTATTTGTTATTATTTATTTCTCACCATACTTTAGTACAATTATCCTATTTTAAACTTTTATAATCACAAACATTTCAGTTAAGATGAAATTCATCTTTATTATACGTATGACATATAGCTCGGCTAAAATCACCTTAAGTTGTAATTTAAAGGCGTTTGGAATTACACTAGGTTTTAAGGGAAAATAATTTAAAACTGAAGTTGTAACTGCGATCATTATACTTAATAAAACTTTACTTCTTGGACTTTTAGAATTAAAGGAGCACCTGCAGCATTTTGATTCGAAAAGCCCAGAAACAGTACAACATAAACCAATGATTCATTCCGAATTATGATATCAAAGTTCGTGTCATTTCCCTGGTTTATTCGCGTTTAAATTGTGTTCGAGTTTCATTCGACGCGGGAGAGTCATCCTTCCGCTATTTTAGTGAATGTGTGTATTTGTGGTTTGTGTATAAACATTGTATTATTGTGTTTTCAAAGATTACATTTTTGTTCCGTGTACGTTTGTATGTTCTAGAAATAGGATTACCAAAGGTATGTGTGTTAAAGAATTAAATGTGAAATTTTTACAGATAGTGTAGGTAGTGAATATAGTTAAACAGGGAGCGACTTCTCTAAAAGCAATTATATGGCTGTTAAGTTACTGGGATGGAAGGTGCGAGCGGCTTATTTGAACGATAAATTTCAGCATTGCAGTTTATTTGTAAATTGTCACTATCGCATAGTCAAGGAAATTAGGAAATCGTAGCTGGAAGTAAAAAGTTCCATTGCAAGGTTTCTTTCGGAACATACCTGGGAAATCCTACTGATATGTTATCTGCTAAAAAAGTATTCAATTGCTAGTGTAGGTACTATTTGGTTACAAACAAATATTAGGAAAGCCTTGAAAAATTGCATTAGTGGATTTTTATCTTAACTCATACAAAATAATAAGGAAATACGTTTTGCAGTGTTTGTGATAAACTTATCTCTTTAGTTGTGCTGCCATCTTACAAGAATAAAATGATGGACAGCGTTTATTAGGTTATTAGTATTTACATCTTTGTCACGATCTTAAACGGAATTGTGACACATAAACGATGGCATGCCCTAGCCGCTAGGACATGCCGTCGTTTATACGCTAGGGCCTAGCGTAACTCGGAGAAGGAGGGGGGGAGTTCATTTTGTAAAATACACTGCCTTTAAATCTGATCTAATTCGAGATACAGTCGTAATGAGTCAGGGCGACAATGGGAATATCACTAGATCCGGCACTGCTCAAGCTCCACGTTACTTTGAACGGTCAATCCGATGGTTGTGCATGATGGAACTTACCTTTTCACGCAATTGTTACTAAGAGAAAATGTGAATTTAATAGCTCCGTAAACAAAGGGGCGCAACGATCACTCTCAGCTGTCGTTACAGAAATCTGCACATTGCTTTTAACAGAGATATAAATAAAATAGTTGAGTGTAACAAGGCTTTTAATTAAATTAAAGAAGCGAACAAAATACAACCAAAATGGTTAAATGATTATCATTTGGTTTCGAACAAAGATGAACATTATTTTTAAAAAACAATTTAAATGAACAGTCTTAACATTAAACGAGGTCACGCATAGGTGAACCCCAAAACAATTAATTCCAGGTTAATAATACCTGAAAAAAATACTGCAGAAAGACCTTGTACACACAGTATCTTCTTATATCGCTAAAAAGATCTTCGATTAAACGTATGAAATATAAACTAATTGCAGAAGATTTCACAATTAACGGCGTGCATTTCCTGTGATCTCCCATCGGTAAACTCAATGGAGCAGCCGAAGCGTGGTCAACAAAGGTTTTTGAAAATTTACCTTTTTCGATGGAAAATTGGCCCTTCAGGGGGGTGTAAAACTTGAGTGAGTCTCTGGATGTAATGGTGGAGTTTCTACAGTTGGCTTCCCACGAAACCACTTGCTTTTGGCAGATTTTTCAATAATGTGTCATACGACGAAATTTCCCTAACCGGTAGTTTAAACGATATTTTCGGAATTTTTGGGACGTACCGTAAATGGTACCGCAGAAAGCGAAAGTAATTACGTATTAATAAATTACACTGAATCGGTCGCCGGGGGGTAATTTTAAATCTGCGTAACACTCGCATCGAGAGCTAGAGCCTGAATTTCGTCTTTTCCCCGCACTTAACAGTCTGAAGACTCGGGTTAATGCTGCGTTTGCAGAAAGATAAATAAACTTCGCCCATCCAGGGTGAGTTTAATAAAAGCGGCGGAACGTCGCATTTTTCAGAGGCATGTTTATTTTCAGCCTTGTCAAAAAAATGCTAGCGTCGAGTATACATTTGAAAGACTTCTAAAATATAGTTAAAACAATGACATGGTTCGTATCGCTTTTTTCAAATTTTATAAGTTAGTCTCAGAGGCAGCCGTAGGCTAGAGGTTAGCGCGCTAGACTTTTACACTGAAGGTCCTGGGTTCAATTCCCAGTAGGTACTGGAACATCTGATTTTTAACGGCCGTTCTCCCTCGCAAGGCAATGGCAAACCAGCGAGGTATTCTGCCTAGTAAAGCTTCTCTGGAGTAAAAGTGTCTGCACTCCTCTATGTCTGTGGCACTCTAAACACGCAACACATGCATAGGGGAGAAGATCGCTACGTCTCGTAAGAGATAAAGTACCCTAAGAAGAGAAGTTAATCTCGTATCCGTTTCTTTAGTCTCAACTTTTTCGTTACCTCATACCCCATACAGAACCGTGACCCAAGGCTTCAAGGGTATATTCCAAAACACATCTTCTGACGAATATTAATAGGAAATAAGTATATATTTAATGTAATATTTATATTTAATGATGACTTGTAGTTATGTATATTTACAAAGTACATGTCTAATGTAAACCTCCAAACGCTTGTTTATTTGTTGATAAATAATAGGTCAAATATGCAACAATAGTTGTATATCATTCAGTTGAGAAGCACCTGTTTATTTTAAAAATAGATCTTTACACCGTCAAAATAACTAATTCTAACGCAAGTGTCAACGTTTTGAAACGAATAAACATACAAGTTGTAAGTTTTTGAAATGGTGGGTTCCAAAAAATGCTAAACAATAACAAATATCAGCAAATATTGAATCATACATACGTTGGGATCAAGTGATTCAACGTAAAGCGATTACCGACTTTAACAGCCTGTTGTAAGAGGTCTTAAATTGATGCGCATGGTATTTTGTTTTAACCACCCCTTAAAAAGCACACAGAAATGCGCAAGCATAAGAATGCTTTTAAATTTTTTACCCTGTATACATTATTACATATTATTACATATTTGGATTTTACTTGTCTAAATACATAAGATACAAACGGCAAATGTTATTTTGGTTCACAAAAATTTTTTATAATTTAGTTTAGCCGAGAAAATTGCGACGTTTTCCAAACTACACGGAAGGTGACTAACACTACCTGAAAGATATTATTTTCCCAAAATGAAAATTGTCAGAACTTAGTTATTTTAAATGGAGTACCTAGTGGGCCGTTTGCTCTTTAAATTCCCGATTTAATTACAAATCAAACAGGAAAACAGGGTGTGCTACTATTATATTAAGAGGAAACATTTATTTTTTTTGACAACGAAATATTTTTTGAATATGAACTACATACCTTATGAACGCTGGAATTACCAAACAAAGTATAAGGATTCAGCTACATAATATTAAACTATTTTAAGACCAAAAATAATAAACATTACAGTTGTTAACAGATTGCTGTACCGATGTTTATAGTGAGAAGATTATTTTAACGATTTGTTTATTAACGAAAAAATTGAATAATATAATCCAGAAATGTTAATACAATAACTAGAAGAAACGTTTTGATTATGTAGGCACTCCGTGTGTTGCTCATTTCTATTTATTTTATTTATAGATGTGTATACAAGGTGCTGTTGGATAATGAATTATTTTTGGTTACTGCATTAGTACTTGCAGCAATTGCTAGTCTGCTACAATGCGATGCTTCATTAGTATGGAATTTGACGTTCAGAGAATATGGAAAGTGTAGTAATTTTTACCGTAATATATTCACAATTTACTTTATATTTAAGGAAATACTGTTAATTGAATAGTTGATTGTTTATTATAAAAACCTTGCCGGTGTTAAACTGGAAATGCATCATCAATGTTTGAACTGCGTTTACATACGCATTTGCGTTGACTTTTTATAAATATAATTTATCCAGTAGTAATTAATTACTAATAATTTATAATGTTTAACACATATCTATCAAAATTTGTTTGTAAAAATTGATTTTTGATTAACTTATTACATTGCCCATATAATATAGGGTTATGTGTGATTCGTCGAGTAATATTTTGAATGGTTTAAGCAATTTGCTTTTGTGGACAAAGTTACGTAGCCTTCGTAAGTTTACTTTTCCAGTAATTTAAAAATTATGTTAATTTTTATAGTAAAATATTAACTTTAGTCGGAAAAGAAAAATACAAACAAATGAAACGTTTTTACTGTTACTCTCAATTTTCAAAATATTTAGAAAATTTGTATAAATATTGAGGCGTTTGTTAAGTTTTTTTTTTGATAACATTATTGTAACAGTAATCATGCTGTCGATTACTTCTCAATGTTTAATATCTTCGTTTCTCTTTTTTAATTGGTTGTGTATTAAAATTACGGTAACAACTTACTGCACTATGAAGAACACGCGTCACTAGTTGTAAACGTCAGTTAACAGCAACATTTGAAATGTATCCCTTTGTTGCTCGGTCATATTTTATGACGTGTAAATATCTACTAGTGATGCAGTCATGTAATTCACGATCGCGGAAGCTTTCCGAGCGTATTATGCGGTTATTTGCAGATTCCGAACTTCATACTAACATAGGATGCAGCTGCAGTTTTCGTTTAGATTTTAGCGTCCCTGGTAAATTGGATAATTTAAATTTATTATGCGTATGGTGTTTAGCATTTTAGTTTACAGCACTTCAAAGAACCTTAGGCGTAAGATATTGTATAAATGCTTTACGTCCTCTAAGTTGACAGTATAATAACTATATTTGTTTCTGCATAATTGCATATTAGTAAACGATAAAATTTTCATTGCTGACTTACGCGTACAGCGTGGAAGTTTGTCGTTCGACATTTCAACTGTAAATTACCATGGTGGCGTCAGGGGCGGATCCAGGACAAAAACCCCCCGGACATAAAACCCCCAGACAAAAAAACCCCGGACATAAAAGCCCCCGGACACAAAACCCACCGGACAAAAAACCCCGCGCAAAATTAATTATTTATAATATAAGTAATGCAAAAAATAGTTATTTTTGTTAATATTTAATCACTTTAATCAATTTACTTTACAATAGTAATACGAACTTTACAATCTAATGTTATTGCTAATAGCATTTAAAACGATCTCAATATCACGTTCCCCCTCAATAACATCGTTGCACAGTTGCTTCAGACGGATTTGTAAATTTTTGTATGCCTTCTGCTTACTAACTAATTTTAGGATTAAAAGATAATTTTAAGTTTTTGTTGTTTGTGGCCATTTATTTGAGTTAAACTAAATAACGTGCGTACAAATAAAAACGGATTCGCAGTGGCCTTTGAAATTTGAGGACTTGTCTTCATTTGGTTCACACGCAATGACAGTTAGCATAAATGCTTTTTGTCCACGCGAAAAAACCAATATT
>JABXWE010048444.1:0-12234 GCA_014611495.1 Limonius californicus
GTAGTATATAAACTACTTTGTTTTTCTCATTGATGGTATCTATAATATTTAACTAAAGCAAAATGTATCTAATTTTTCATATTATTAGCGGCGAAGGATATATCTATTATGTAATTACATACCGACATTCAATAATTCCTGGACAGAAAATATACATATGTCAGTGAGGAAAGGTGACAACGTTTATATTTTGTGTAATGTAGAAAGTCCGTTTTTTAATAAAACTCTCCGCTAGTTATACAGGGTAATTTATTAGCCTTTTACAAACTTTGGCAATGAAAAGTAGATGTAATTTCATGAACAAATGTTCTTATGAATGTAGGTTCTATCTATCTTTGTTAAGAAGTTACAGGGTTTTTAAAATAATTATCTCTTTGAACACTAAATTAAGCTGAAAAAAACGTAGTAGCCATGGCTCTATGGTCAGATGAATCCCATTTCTCAAGAGACGGTTTACTAATTTCCACAATGACCATATTTGGTTTTTGGACAATCCACAGCGACCAGAACGCGTAATTTCCAGCAGACATTTAGTGTAAATGTATGGGGTGGTTTATGTATTTGATGGAACTTTAAATGCAGAGAGGTACCATAAATTTTGAGCATCACATTTTTTGATCTTCTGGAAAACGTTCCATTCCACCCGATGCAAGATATGTGGTATCAGCATGACGGGGCTCCGCCTCACCGAGGAAGACAAGTGACCGAATGACTGCATACTCATTTTCCAAATAAATGGATTGGTAAAGGAGGTCCTATACCATGGTCATCTAGGTCACCCGGCTTAAATCCTCGCGATTTTTATTTATGGGGTCACTTCAAGCAACCTGTTTATGCCGTGGAAATAAATAATGCTCATCAATTACTGCAGAGGATTCAAGATGCTGAAACTCATATTAGAAATAATATGAATTTGTTACGCGTGCAAGACGGTTTAGTTCGTCGTTGCCAGTTATGTATTCAGCAGAATGGACTAATTTTTGAACATTTACTGTAGTCTCAATGTTGCTTTCTGTTTGTTACAATAAATGTTTTTGATTTTCTTAAAATATGATTACTCATTAGTGTTCAAAGAGATAATTATTTTAAAAACCCTATAACTTCTTAACAAAGAAAGATAGAACCTACATTTATATGAACTATTCTTCATGAAATTATATATAGTTTTCACTGCCAAAATTTGTAAATAGGCTAATGAAATACCCTGCATATACAGACAGTGACAATATTTTTGAAACTATTAGCAATTGTATATAGGCAACACGTTTTGCATGCAGGTATTAATAACCACAAGCGTTGTTGTGAAATAGTCTCTCTCCTTTTATCCTGAAGTAAGGTCCCATAGGTAGTATCTTGATCGGTTTTAGGTAAAGTTTCACAAGCGAAACGTTCCATTCTTGACTGTTAGAACTGTATTATAGCTTCTATTTTCAATATCCGAGATAAATAAGAAAAAATTCGATAAATTAGGAAGCAAGAATCCACCAAAGTAATTAGACGAAATTTAATATTAATTACTCAATATTTTAAGAAAAGTTAGAGCAACTTCCAACAGATAATGGTAGTTTTATTTAGCGTCGAAAAAGTTCGAAACTTAAATAAATTGTGTTAATGTTTACGAAAAGCTTTTATTTCAGCAATAGATAACTAACTGGTTAAGTAGTAGCCGATATTAAAAGTAGTTGGCTCTTGTTACCTTCATTGCTAGTACTCGTTAATGTATCAGTTATTTTGTTGGGTTGGATTTGTTTGAGATCTAAAGTACTTTTACCATTGAAAGTCGTTTTTGCGTCTGGTAAACGAAACTGTCACGTCTTGTTTACATTCGTTTGTCGTCTTTCTTTGTAATGATAATTTTCTTCGAAGGACATTAAGAGTCTGGCTGTAATAATAACGTTTCTTGCCGGAAGAAAATTTCGATGTTAATTTGCTGAAATGTTTGTAAAAGGTTGTTTACTTAATGAAACTTCGATAAAAAGTAGAATAAATATTATACTGATTATTTTGATATAATATCTTTAAATTTTGTAGAAGAACCCACGAAAATATACAGGGTGTTCCTAACTATCATGTACATACGGAAGGAGGTAATTCTTTGGCTTATTTCATGACTAAAAGTTCATATAAACATAGGTCCGCAAACGCTTCGTTACTGATCTACGGGGTGTTGAAATTTCAAGATTATTTTAGTTTTTTCTTTTTAGCTCCTGCAGTTTTTGAGATATTTAGCTCAAATTTGGAATACAGGTTACGCTGCAGGGCTTACATCATTGGGCGTGCCAAATGGTTGTGAGAATCTACAGGGAGATACTTTTTCAGGGGTCATGCCCCATTTTCTCCCCCTGAACTTTTTTGTGGTGCCCCGCTGGTAGATTCTAAAATACAAAATGAGTTTCCTGTTTTGTTTAGAATATTTTTGTTCTGCTGTAGTTGTTTCGTATCTGCGGCGGTTTTCAAGAAAAAAAAATAAAAAACGATTTTCTGTAATTCGCTAGACAAAATTAAAATTTTTAAAATGGTCTAGTAGGCTCTGGCTTTATTTGGATAATCTCATGTTTCCATTAATTTTGAGATAAATATCTCAAAAACTGCAGGAGCTATAAAGAAAAAACAAAAAAATCTTGAAATTTCAACACCCCGTAGCTGATCTACGGGGTGTTGAAATTTCAAGACCCCGTAGATCAGTAACGAAGCGTTTGCGGACCTATGTTTATATGAACTTTTAGTCATGAAATAAGCCAAAGAATTACCTCCTTCCGTATGTACATGATATTTAGGAACACCCTGTATATAAGGGCTGTTCTCTTTCCGTTGAGCCTATCTAGCAGGCTGTGATATTTTGAAACAAATTTTGCTTGACATTTTAACGTACTAGTTGTTTACAAGTTTAATTATAGTGAAAGTTGTCAAATATACTTCTTCTTCTTCTTCTTCTTCTTAATATAGGTCGTTGACCTGTAATTTCTAGTTTTATTCTTGGGAAATCGAAGCCCAACTTGAAGGTTTTTAAAATAAATAATTTAAAAAAATCATGGAATTGAATAAAGAGCATTATCGAGCTGTGATTGTTTACAAGCTCATGGTTGGCTTAAGCCGTAAAGTATGTTTTGAGGAAATAAATCGAATGTTTGGTGATAAGTCGTACCGGTGGTACCATTAATTTCAACGTGGTCGACTTCACTTAAATGACAATAAGTAACGGGGTTTACGTTTTACATCGGCCGAAGAAGCGGTTGCGCATTTAAGAATGAAATAATTAACCTAACGCGGTTGGAGAAAATGTTTTGAAGATTGGTTCACGGATCGAAAAATGCATTTACTGTGCAGGCGAATATTTTGAAAAATTATAAATAAGTGTATTTTGTCAATAAATTATGTATTTCTTTACTAAGCTCAGCAGAAAGAGAACAACCCTCGTATAAAAATAAACAAAGCATTTTTAAGAAAAAAAATGAAAATTGTACTAATTTGTCTTGAAGCCACAATTCACTATTCAAATTTTGATAATTCTGGGATATCTAGTCGAAGAAGTTAGATTACTATATTCATGTTTATTTC
The DNA here is from genome assembly GCA_014611495.1 of Limonius californicus. Taxonomy (NCBI): domain Eukaryota; kingdom Metazoa; phylum Arthropoda; class Insecta; order Coleoptera; family Elateridae; genus Limonius; species Limonius californicus. Next base: position 3,559 of record JABXWE010048444.1, read on the forward strand.
GTCGGTTACGTGCACATTTTAAATACATGAGTATAACTTGTTTTAACCCATTTGTAGTTTGGTTATGTAAATAAAAAGCAAATTTGAGATTATAATAACAACCTGTTCTTAATACTTCAATACCAAAAATCCGAATTTACAAAAATATGTATATACAGGGTGTATCAGAAATAGGTACAAATATTTAAACCAATAGATTGGCTCAAGTAGAATTCAATGGTACTATTCAGTTTTCAAAAATCATTAGGTTAATTTTTTTGAATTAAAAAGAAAATAAAATTTTGTTTGAGAACTGCTGGTGATACATAGAAAATTCATTTAAGCTGTAGATGGTTATTACCTAATTGTAAAGTAAATCCAAAGTGGCAAATACGTAAACACTTGTCTGGTTTGTGATAAACTACGGAATTGGGACGGGTCAAGGTTCAATTGAAGCAGTTGGACAGTTTTGTAATTAGAAGGCATTTAAGAATTTTATTTACCGCTAAATTATATTTTTGCGTTTTCACTTTATCACGGGGTATAAAAATTAAAAACAAGTGCTGCTTCATGCAAAAAAACCCCAAACGCATAAAGCATTTAAAAAAGTACTAATTTATTTCAAAATACCCATCATTTATTTAAATCAATTTTAACATAACTGAAAAAAACATAAAAAACAGAGTACCTCAAAAGTGAAAAGTGGATCACAATAAATGTTCAAAATGACGACCACCACTGAGAACACAAGCTTCTGCACGTCGATGCGTTGAATTACGTATCCTTGCGAAAACGGTAGGATCTTGCCGAATCCTATCGGCAGTATCTTCAATGCGTACCCTTAATTCCCCAACTGTGTTCACTGGCGTAGTATAAACTAACTGTTTCATGTAGCCCCACAAAACGAAATCACAACTATTTAAATCTGGCGATCGAGCTGGCCATGGAACTGGGCCATTTCGTCCAATCCACCTTTCAGGATAGTTATTATTTAGCCATTCCCTTACATCCCTAACATAATGAGGCGGCGCACCACCAAGCAAAATCCACATGTTACGTCGTGTCTCTAAAGATACGTTTTCAAGCAATTCTGGTAGGACTTCGTTGAGAAAGTGTAAATACAGAGCTCCATTTAAACGAGCAGGTAAAATGTATGGCCCAATAAGGTGATTACCTACAATGCCTGCCCATATATTTAGGGAAAACCGTTGATGAAAACTGTGTTCCACTATTTCGTGGGGATTCTCATCTGACCAAATGTGGGTATTATGGACATTTAAGCACCTCTTCTTGCGTAAATCCTGTTTCATCAGTACATAACAAATTGAACAGAAAATTTGGTTGGTTGTTGCACTTTTGAAGAAGCCAGTCACAAAAATCGTGCCTACGTACATAATCCGCTGGTTGCAAACCTTGAACGCGTTGAACGTGGTAAGGGTGTAGTCCCTGATCCCGCAAAATCCGCCAAACAGTAGAATGGGAAACGCCAGTTTGTAACGCAAGTCTTCTAACGCTAACACTAGGACTTTCCTCCACTAATTAAAAGACATGCTGTTCTACATTAACAACCCTTTCTGCTCTTGGACGACCGCGATGATGGTTTTGTGGTTGATATCTGGCATAATCCCGTAAATGTTGGACTGTTGTAGTAAATGTACGGCTCTTTGGAATGCGGCGCTGAGGATATCGCTCTAAGTACATTTGCGTTGCCCTTAGAGCGTTTCCTTGAGCTTCCTCGTAAATAAGAACAACATCAGTAAGTTCAATGTTCGTAAAATTTTCCATTTTGGTAGAAACACTGCTTGTCAGCTTCAACAACAGACTGAATAGAAATTACTGACCTACCTAATAGTATTGGTTTGTGGCAGGTGATAAAAAATTTGTTTGCACTTCTATCTTACTCTCCTTTGCATAGCATGTCTTTGAACTCAAATTTTTGTTATTATCCTGCGGTACTCAAACAATTTTGGGTAAAATTTTCAATTATTATATTCTCATATCTTAAGGGTCCCATTGCCAAAGAAATGTTTTTTCTACTTTGTACATATTGTAATCTACCATCGGATTTAATATTTGTACCTATTTCTGATACACCCTGTATATATATATATATTATCATTTATTATAACAGACAGATATTCATTATATTATAATATACATATAATAAAACAGGTTTGCAATTTATAGTGTTTAAAAATCCTTTAAAATATGGCTTCAGATGGATAAATAATTCGCGCTGGCAAGGCGAGCTTTTTCTGGAGTAAAGAAAAAGCAGCTGTTTCCTTAAAACGGTTATCGTTTCTATGAAATATATGAAAAATGTGTTACCTAACCAGAACTCTTAATAGCAATATTACTTTTGTCGCAAATTGCACGTATCGTAACCGATCCAAACCTCTACACTACACTATATTAGCTAATTTACGGGTCATAAGTTTCTACTCCAGTAGCCATTACTTGTTAAATGCTTTGTAATTAAATTCTAATTATTAGCTTATGAGTTTCTAATTTTCTATATAAATTACTTAAGTATGGAATGGTTTGCAAAACCCAATATGATTTACATTCTTCTGTATGTGTATGAGATAGTAAAAAGTATTAGTTGTTAATTCATTCATATCAAATTTTAAATAGTGTAGAATGTTGAAATATTCTGCATCTTATGTGAACCAAAATTACAGCTACTGTGTAATTTTAATAGAAATTCAGTAAATAATGAATTGCTTGCTTTGAGTATGCAGCAGAATTAATTACTACTCTAGGCCCTTGTATTCCTGAATGTAATTCAACATTCTCTGGAAATTGCTGATATCAGAACAATGTAATGTGTAGATGGATATACACATGTCGAGATGTGCGTAATACAATTAATTATAATATGCGATTTCATTGAAATTTAATTAAAACCTAAAGACACAGCGCAATCATTACCCTGCTCTGCTCCCCCACTGACTTCATAATTTATTGTAGTACATCATTGTTGAAACTGACGCATTATAAACCCTTAAGCGGTAAGATAAATATTATAGATCGCTAACAACCTCTTCAGACACAATCTATAATAACACTCTTTATAAGTGCTATTACAACCGTATTATCCTGGGGATACAATTTGGACATATTCGTAAGATATTCGGTAAGTATTTATAGTATAACGCAAGGTATAAATATTTAAAACCGATAAAGTCCTCAAAAACAGACTTTGCTAAGGTATCCGTACGAGTTTCAATAAGTTACCCGCCTACATAATATAAATCAGCAAATCCTGCATATTTAATCTGTACTAGCATTGTTAATAGACAGAAAATTTACCTGATTGCTTTTTTTGCCATTTAGGCATTGAACTACTGGGGATTATTGTACCTTGGCTAAACTTAATCTTTTTTTTTCCATTCATTCATACTACCGTTCCCCCCCCGGAACCGCTTTCGCGTTACTTCAGGGGGGTGCGGGCGTCCCTTACACACTAACCATTCATGCAGCATGCACCCTAAACTTAACTAACTGAAATGCGGTCGCCCCAGCGGGGATTCGAAACCACGCCGGAACAAGCGCAATTCAGTGTGACCTCGAGTGGCAACGCGTTTCTGCGCTAGACCACCGAGATCCCTGGCTAAACTTAATCTAACCTAAATTATATACACCTAAGAAAAACCCGTATCACTGGGACCCTGTATCGAATCCACGCCCAAACGTTCCAAATTCTCTATGGCCTTGGCTGCAAGCAGAGGAACCACTCGCCTAGCCAGGCCCTACCTAGTTGCTCATTTTATTCTGGCAGTTTAACTGGAAGTGAAAGTAGCAGCAAAAATAAAATGGGTCAAGTAGACAGGCAATGCATTTTTGAGTACATGAAGCTTACTATCACGAACACATAACCTCACTTATAAACATGAGTGAACACGTAGCCGCGCTCGCGAGTGGTTGAGTGCATGTGTCCCGCCAGACGCGTCCTACAGTTTTCAAATCAGGTTTAACCTTTGACAGAATCTTTTGTTATATCCATTAGCCAAGTAAGACATTAATCATAAGAACATTTGAATACATTTTCTGCGGCTAGCCTTTGGCTACGCCAGGTACCAGCTAATTACCTCATTAAAACTACATTACCAACTTATGGACTATCTTAAAAATCCTACACTTATCTACAAAGAAAGCCAAATCCCAGATGACAGTACAATGGCCGAGGATTACACAAACACACCAGATAAGTCATCCAAACGTTCAATATCGTCTCCGCAACCAGAAAACCAAAACAAGAAATATTCTTTCGACAACAACGAACTTTTAAGCAAAAATAAATATTATCTCCCAAAACACGTTGACCCTGCTAATGATAAATCAGAAATAACAAACCAAACAGTTACACCCAGGAAAACTCCACCGATTTTCTTGCAAAACGCAAATAATTATCAAGCAGTAATTACAGATATTAAAACTATAGTTAAAAAAGAATTTACAACAACTAATCAAGGTGATCAGCTGCGAATTAATCTCACTGACGCAGACGACTATCGCCTGCTAACCAAATATTATGACGACAATAAAGACAAAATTGAATATTATACATTTCGTAATCCAGATAGCACAAAATTCTCGGTAATTATGAGGAATGTACCAATATCAGTAACAACACAAGAAATTTTAGACGAGCTATCTTTTAAGCAATTCCCCGTACTTCACGTGACTAGATTGTTAAAGAATAAACAACCAATACCTATTTGCGCAATAGAACTCACCAAACCGGATAAAGCTAAAGAAATTTTTCAACTTACCAAACTAAATCACTACATAATTAAAATTGAACCTAGACACAACAGTAAAGAAACACCTCAATGCACCAACTGCCAACGCCTAGGACACACTAAAAACTATTGCCATCTTCCAGCACGCTGCGTCAAATGTACTGGATTGCACCATTACTCTCAATGCACTAAACAACGAACAGAAAAACCTCAATGCGTAAACTGCCAAGGTCAACATCCTGCTAATTTTAGAGGATGCTGTTATTATATTAGCACAAATAAGAAAACTATAACTACCCCACGCACAAACTTAGTTCAAAATCCAAAAATATATAACTTCGTAACCCCTGGAACTGCATACGCACATGTCGCATCCGAACAACTACCTTCCAACTCACAACATCCCATACCTAATACCTCACAACCTTCCTCCTGCCTTGACCTAATTCAAGCAATTTGGAATATGCTAACCCCATTCCATGAGCGAATTAAATCGTTCATATTCTCTCGTATCCCCACATTATTCAATGGACCATAATCAACCAAATATTTTATCAAATCTCACCACCGTAAACTATAATGCAGATGGTTTATCAAAACAAAGAGCATTAATCATAGCCTTTCTAGCGAGACATAAAGTCGACATATTAATCGTCACCGAAACACATCTTGCAAAAGATGAACAGCTCAAAATATCACAGTATAACATATTTCGTCAAGACCGAGAGGCTTATTTCGCATCAGGAGGTGTCGCCATAATTATCAAACGTACCTTATCCGCCCAACCTTGCGAAATTCAAGGAATAACTAATCTCGAAACAGTAGCCATTCAACTAGAACTTCACAATAACAGAAAGGTAAATATCATAGCAGTATATAAACAACCAACACGACGGCTTTTGGAGGCAGATATAGCCGCACTCTTTCGTAACAACTCTCCCACACTAGCGATTGGCGACTTCAACTCAAAAAACACCATATGGGGATGCCTGAGGAACAACCCAAGCGGAAATAAACTATACACCTACATATCAAATCACGCAGTCCAGATATCCGCTCCCACTGAACCAACCCACTACCCGTACCGAAGAGATCACCGCCCAGATATTCTCGATATATGCCTACTTAAAGACTTCCCACTCCCAATATCACAAAGGGTCATATCGGAATTAGACTCAGATCATCTACCTATTGTAATCACCTTCGACAGAACTCCTATACCCAAACACCTTTTTCCTCGACTAATCCAGGGTTTCGTCGATTGGGAACAATTTCAACAAGTATTAAACACAACAACAGTATGCCCAACTCTTATCGAATCAACGAATGATATAGACATGGCAATAGGAACATTAAACTCAGGAATAGCAAATGCGATATCCCAAGCCACCACCATACACACTAAACGCAAAGTCGACCACTTAACTCCACCCACATATATCTTGACACTAATCAACAATAAAAACCGACTTAGGCGCATATGGACCAGAACTAGAGACCTTCTTATTAAACAGCAACTGAATCGTGCAACTCGAGAAGTTAAGCTTGCCTTAGAAACCCATCGAATTGATAGCTACAAACAGTATATCTCCGAACTTCAACCCCGAGATCCCTTAATGTGGCAAGCCACCAAACGAATACTGAAGCAACAACCACCAACCTCTAACATACACATCAACAATCAAGTATACGCAACGGACTCTGAAAAATGCACTATCTTTGCTGATCATTTAGAAAGCACATTTACCACCGGGATCCCAGAAAGAAATAAAGATTTTGCTCGAGAAATATATACAGAACTAACCCGGGATTGATCGACCCAACTACTCCAGCAGAACTGACATTGCACATTAACAAACTACAAATCAAAAAATCTCCCGGACACGATCTTATACCAAATATCGTTATCAAACACTTTCCCAAAAAAGTGATTACCTATCTTACAATTCTATTCAACGCTTGCTTGAGGACAGGATATTTTCCAGATACTTGGAAACTCGCACATATTTTACTTTTTCCAAAACCTGGCAAAAACCACAAAAATCCGGTAAATTATCGACCAATAAGCCTTCTGCCCACACTCTCAAAACTTTTCGAGAAAATTATACACGCTCGCCTCACCAAATTCTTAACCAAACAAAAAATACTTCCAACTTTCCAATACGGCTTCCGCAAGAAACACTCAACCGTACATCAGCTATCTCGCTTGTCAGAACTAATAGAAAAAGGATTCGAGCAAAAACAGCATACTGTGGCTGTATTCTTAGACGTTGCCCAGGCATTCGACCGAGTCTGGCATAATGGGCTACTCTATAAAATGCTTAAGTGCAAGATACCTGATTACCTATTATGTATTATCAAGTCTTTTCTCACAAATCGCTCATTTGCGATCAGAATAAATTCTACCTTATCGGAAAATAAGACTGCCACAGCCGGAGTCCCACAGGGATCAATACTGGGCCCTACATTATTTAACATATTAGTCCACGATCTACCCGATCCCCCGAATGCGACAGTTGCAATGTACGCTGATGATACAGCCTTACTCTCTCAACACAATGACATCCTCCAAGCTACTCAACAACTGCAAGATAACGTTAACGTGATCACCGAGTGGTTCAATAAATGGTGCATAAAGCTCAACGCAACCAAAACAGAGGCAAAAATATTTACTTTACGCCGACCTAATAATCCGCCGAACATCTTAATAGACAACTAAATGATTGAGTGGAACCCTGCAGATAGTGCGATCAAATATCTTGGCGTCGACCTCGACAAAAAACTCTCATGGGCCATACACATTAACAAAAAGCTAAATCAGAGCTATACCAGACTAGCAATGCTGTATCCCATCATCAATAGAAAGTCCCCGCTGAAACAAGAATGCGGAATATTGCTATACCAATCCATACCTAGACCAATAATCATATACGCCTGTCAAGTGTGGGGAGCAACCTCAAAAACACATCTGAGAAAACTACAAATATTTCAAAATAAGTTAATTCGCATTCTCTTCAATGCTCCATGGTTTACACGCAACGCACAACTTCATCGAGAAGCAAACATCCCCACCATCGAGGATTATATTAGGACTATCTCCAAAAAATATTTCCACAGCATCCCCCAATGTGAAGGTACCATACACTTCCACACAGGCAACAGACACGTCCATACAAGACTAAAACGCAAACTCCCACAAGACATTTATCTAAGCAGTGAAAGTGAATAAAACTTAACAAAAACACAGCACAACAGTGAAGTGTATCATAAATGCTTAAGTGTTAGTGCGGCATGTATTCCAATAGTGACTATATTCACTAAGCACATAACTATGTAATAAAAAAGCCATGCATAGCGATAAACCGCTGATCTGGCTGAACCAATAATATATAAGAAAAAAAACTTATAAACATAACCTTGGTTATAACATAATATGAAATAATTTACAATAGAAAAAATGCTGGAAACGTTCTACACTACCTGTAAAACATTTTAAAATTCGGTGTTTATGTAATTTCAAAACATTTTCTAATATGCCAGTCAATAAGATTGCAACTGCATATTGTTATACATCATTGTGTAATCATTACTTATATTTTCATTTTATTTTGGTGCTTCCCTATCAATATGGATCATTTTCGCAGTACCTTTCAGTGGCGCCCCACTACATTACCTTCTACTAACTCGTCCTGTTTCACGAAACAATTTTATAGATCGAATTAAGACTTCCTTAAATTGAATATAATATGAATAAGTCAATAAGCAAAGATATTTAAACTCTGTCATGATAGAATTATAGTAGCTAGGTCTCCAAATTCGAATTAAATGTCGAATCGTTTGAGAAAGAAACTTATAAATTATACATAAATGCTTTTATACAAATATGTACATTAGTGTGTGGCAATAAAATCAAGAGGGTTCTAAAAATACTCTCGTATTACTTCTAAAAGCA
>JABXWE010048445.1:0-18387 GCA_014611495.1 Limonius californicus
TTGTCTAACTAAGAAATAGCCAAATTGATATGTCCCTCTGTCTGCTGGCATAGTCCATGTATATCTGTATATCTTCTACGTTTCTGATGTTGGAAAAGTGTGTTTGCTATTACTAGTTCATGTCTTGCACAGAATTCAACCAACCTATTTCCCCTTCCGTTCCTTTTCTCCAGTCCATATTTCCCAACTATACCTATTATCTTTGCGTACTTCTCCTACTACGGCATTCCAGTCTCCCATTATGATTAGATTTTAGTCTCCTTTCACTTGTTCGACTATTTCGTTGTCTAACTAAGAAATAGCCAAATTGATATGTCCCTCTGTCTGCTGGCATAGTCCATGTATATCTGTATATCTTCTACGTTTCTGATGTTGGAAAAGTGTGTTTGCTATTACTAGTTCATGTCTTGCACAGAATTCAACCAACCTATTTCCCCTTCCGTTCCTTTTCTCCAGTCCATATTTCCCAACTATACCTATTATCTTTGCGTACTTCTCCTACTACGGCATTCCAGTCTCCCATTATGATTAGATTTTAGTCTCCTTTCACTTGTTCGACTATTTCGTTGTCTAACTAAGAAATAGCCAAATTGATATGTCCCTCTGTCTGCTGGCATAGTCCATGTATATCTGTATATCTTCTACGTTTCTGATGTTGGAAAAGTGTGTTTGCTATTACTAGTTCATGTCTTGCACAGAATTCAACCAACCTATTTCCCCTTCCGTTCCTTTTCTCCAGTCCATATTTCCCAACTATACCTATTATCTTTGCGTACTTCTCCTACTACGGCATTCCAGTCTCCCATTATGATTAGATTTTAGTCTCCTTTCACTTGTTCGACTATTTCGTTGTCTAACTAAGAAATAGCCAAATTGATATGTCCCTCTGTCTGCTGGCATAGTCCATGTATATCTGTATATCTTCTACGTTTCTGATGTTGGAAAAGTGTGTTTGCTATTACTAGTTCATGTCTTGCACAGAATTCAACCAACCTATTTCCCCTTCCGTTCCTTTTCTCCAGTCCATATTTCCCAACTATACCTATTATCTTTGCGTACTTCTCCTACTACGGCATTCCAGTCTCCCATTATGATTAGATTTTAGTCTCCTTTCACTTGTTCGACTATTTCGTTTATAGCTGTATATATTTCTTCCACTTCGTCGTCTCTATAATTCGTGGTGGACATGTATACTTGTATTATGACTATGTCATTCAGATTCGTTCCTAGTTTTATCATAATAATTCTATTACATCATTTTATGTATCCCTTTACTCATCTTCCGAACTTCTTGTCGAGTATGATCCCAACATCTGAGTTGCCTGCTAGTGTTAATTATTCTATAATTTCCACTCCAAAAGTCTCCTTGTTGCGACCATTTGTGCTCACTTATGCCCAGGATGTTTATTTAATTTCTATTCATTTCAAGTTTTACATTTTCCAATCTTCCGCATTTTCTTAGCGTTATTAAATTCCAGTATCCAATTCTCGTTGTTCCTTTGTTTCTCTTTTTTATTGCTGACTTTTCTCTAGTTATCCCCACCCAGAGATCTGATTGGGGAACTGTTTTAACTCCGGAAGATTTAACTTGGGAAGACTTTGTCATTGTTGTTACTGCTTTGTTTGTTGGACATACGACTGTTGATAAATAGTTTTCCGAAGATCCCTAGGAAAATCCAAATTCACCGTTGTTACCTTGCTGCCACGTAAATAGAAAACTTTGGATAATTTATTCACACTTTGTGTGCTGTCAGAATTGTTCCATAATATTGTTTAATCAATAAATCCTTGGAATTCATAAACATAACCTTTCATCCAAAATTCCAATCACTGTTAATTTTATAAAATGCGTAGTTAAACATAAATATTTAAAAATTTCCTTATCGACTTCTTCTTCTCAAAACACTTTAATGTTTGTTGTTGATAAATTATGTTGGTTGTTATTAAATATATTAAATGTTTAGAACTTTCCTTCCCATTTTCTAGATTGACATTTCATTCAGTTGACATTTTGTTACCTCAATTGTAGCGAAAGAACAAATCACGTTTGGGAACAAAACACATCAACTAACCCTATTTACGTAAAATTCGAATTCGATTTTCGGGGTATATGTTTCCATCGTCAAAACGACGAACTCTACACAAATATTCTGTGTAGCTCGTCAATGAGATAAACAACATCATGGGAAAAATTTGAAAGTGAAACGCTTCTAGCTTAAATCTGTAACGCATATCCCTATTTTCTATAGCCAATCAGGAAATAGAACAAACACAATTACAAAATTTTACTAAAACTATCTATTGCCAAGACGTAAATGATGGTCACCTTAAACATATTCTCAAGTGATCTTATTTATGGTTTTCTTATGCGTTTGTTTTTCATTGTTTTGTTGTCATGTGTTGCTAGAAAATTAACCAAAGAAGAAAGCATTATTGGTAAGTGTTTCATTCAATATCTTTAGAATTATTCAAAATAAAGGTATTAAACCTTATACCACTAAACCCGCAAAAATGAGCTCCAACAATATACAGGGTATGCCATTTAAAACAAAAAGTTGATATTATTTCCGGCTAAACAAGAAGTCCTTTCAAACCGTCAATATCTTCATTGCATTCGCCATATATCGAAACGTCCACGTAGTAAAGTTTGTCTAAATCCCGGTTGCCGCCTTGAATATATTTGCATTGTTCCCTATTTTCGCCCAACCCTGTATAGTGCCTAAAAATTCCCTACATACCGGGCACTTCGCAGAAGAGTACAAGCCTGTCAGTTGAATAATAGGAAACCCAAATTACATATCAGAAAGTACGGCAAGATTCAAATGTTTGTTGAAGTAGTTATGAATCACAGATGCATATTTGATATGTTTGGTATTTTATTCAACACAAATTTTAAATAAAATAAGTGCAAACAAACACAACACAGTTTTGTTTTTAAATTTCTAACTTTAATTATTTTAAATCTCATAAAACAGTAACCATAACAAGTTATTAATCTACAATATTTTTGAAACGCCGTTCGTTAACTGTGACGCATATAATAATAATAATATCGTTTATTCAATTTATAATCATACATGTCAAAAAAAAATGTTCTTACAATAATCAATTTATTATGAATGAGTCTTATAGGAAACTTCTTTCCTGTAGAATAAATCGTGTAAAACTCGTAAAAAGCATAGCTTGTGCACGAGCCTGTCTGCCTCTACGTTATTGGTAACTCTGTGTTAACATTATTTTGGTACAAATGAAAATCATAGGTACCCTGTTAACTATCTTACAGTTCTAATTTCATCCCTAACTAATTAGTAATAATATTGTAACAAATAAGGTATTTGCTTAAATTAATAGGCTAGGTATATGTATTGCACTAAAAGTAAAAGAATTGTTTATATTACTTATCTACATGTAAACATTGTTTATGTCGATGAGGGAATGCAGAAATTCCCTGTTTTATTTGATTAACCAATTCTTAATTTTGCATTTGAATGAGGCTGGTGTAAACAAGTATTTCTGATACATAACACCGTCAGTAAAATTTAGATATTGCAGTATCTTGTGGTATGTATCTTGGGTTGCCTATTTTTTGGATTGATAAGCTCTTAAAAACTCATTAAAAAAATAGGGTTTCTTGATGTTCAAATAGCATCTAAAATCAAATTTTAACACATTAGTTATTTATTAATAATAAATAATTAATGCAAATTAGGAAGTTCCTATGGACAACCAGCGGGATACTCTGTCTAGAAAATTTTCTCTGGAGTAGAAGTATTTACACTTCCTGTGGTTCAAAGCCCACGATAAAGCACTCGAAGAAGATGAAGAAAGTGTCTGTATGCAGTTTTACAAGGAATGGTCCCGACGACTACGAAAAGGATAGTTTTTCGAGAAGCTAGTCCCGGCGGGACCTATTTGTCCTTCGTGAAGTTTTGAGGGGGTTCTAGTTTTTATTATTCTCTTTCTATGCAGATATTAAATTATCTAGAGCAGGAAAGGCGAAGTGCTAATATACCTATTTCATACACATTCTGACTCAAATGCAATTAGACATCTAGGCAGGATTGTTTTATAACCAAAAATTTACTATCTTTTATGCGGGACGTTGGTAATAACCACGAGGTGTATTACATAAGCTGCATCAACTTACTAATATACTTATATATTTCAAGTATGTTAAAATGACCTAATGTAAATTGTATTTTGCGTCCCCTGAAGCTTAAAAGTATGAATAAATTATAAGTTTTAACAACCTATTGGGTACAAGTCTAGTAGTGGGATAGGCAACACGTACATGCCTTTTGAACTATCGCAGCTTTTAGAGAATAAACTCAAACAAGGCGTGGAACGTAGCCGATAGAATAGTTAGTACATATTAATTTCGTTAATGTATCCTATTATATCAATTTTGAACGATATTAATAATATTAATAAGAAGGTAAACACGCAAAATAAATACTAGCACGGTCGATACATATAGGAATAGTTCATTGCGATGGCGTTCCCTTCGAGGTTACTTATTCAATTGAACACAAACGTTTAAAGCATTATATTCTAACCAATATCAACACCAATACTTAATAAAACGGCAAAACTATGAATGACATTTACACGTCTTTGTGTCCGATACATCTATTGAGTACATTTCTCGGTTTATCGAGAATTTCTATTTCCGATGGTCCTGGAAACAGATCAATCAAAGTTATCAAAGCATATAGTTTACGTAAATTATTTTTTTGCTTGTTTGTTTTGCTATTTGTATGTACATCCGTAATTAATAATATTGTATTTTATGAAAACCATAAGTTAAATAATGTCAATACTCACTTGCGCAAGTTCAAGTTACTTGCAACACCAACATGTATGATAACTCTTGCTTTTTGTAACTGTGAGTATGATTCAAATCTATTAGAAGCCTGGAATAGGTTCATAGAAGTGGATATGCTTCTTGAAAAATGTGGCATAATGAATAATAGAATAATACGATTGTACACCACTAAACTAATATTTTTAGTAACTTTTACACTGCTGTTGGTGAGCACCTTTCAGTGTTTTATTCCTGAAACAGAAGCATATTTTGTAACAGTGTTCGTGTTTTTCGTATTGGCTTTCTACAAATGTGCAACAGAAATATATCGTTTCACCTACATTATGCTGCTACATCACAGATATAGGCTACTCAATGATTACATGGTTAAAATATTAGATTCGAAGTTGTAGAACCGGTTACTCCTGTCTACTAGCCGGGAAATATCTCAAATCCATTTAGAGTTAGTGACCATCACTGAGAAGATAAACAAAATTTATTCAGTTCAAAACCTGGTAAATTTTGGTTCAAATTTCATTTACGCAGTGACAAGAGCGTATGTGTTATGTTCATATTCGGTTTTGCAAAACAACCTTTCTATGGAGTATATAATTGTTTTGTAGTTTTGGTTGCTGTTTTATACCGCCCGCTTGATGTTGACGATTTTGTTTTAGTTGTTAATAACTAGACAGGTAAGTAAAATGTATAGTTAGAGAGTAGTTTGACAGTATTACATCATCTGTATTTAAATTATTAAAGATGCAATACATTCATTATTGCGGATTATCTGCATGGCGACGTTTAACTGTGTATCTACAAGTGTGATATGTAAGCTGTTGACCCATGCTGGGGCATAATACTCTGCGACTGGAAAACTAATCGCAAAATTGTGGTGGGTAAGTGTAAGACGGATACTCACCATGAGGTTCTAGCTAACTTCTGCATGATATTATACATTTGCGCATATCCACTATGTTCAAGTTTGTAGGATAGTATTCTGTCCAATACGACGCCTAGGCATTGTGGGGTAAAGGTATGCGAGAGTTGAACGTCGTTGAAGATTACCAATAACTCGGTGTTAGCTACTATCTTGTTAAAGTGAAAATATATAACATTTGTTTTATTCATGTTTGGGTATAGTCTCCATTTCTTCAGGTAAGTGTTCTTCTGTTAGACCGTCCTCTGCGTTTGTCATATTCCGTTGTTGGATTGCAATGACGAGGTTGTCGATTTACGTGAACTTTCTAGATCACGTTGTTGGTAGGTCATAGGTACAGAAGTTGAAGGGGGTGGAGGGTGCTAACACTGATCTCTATGGGAGACCATTGTGAACTTTTCTTGGCTTGCTATGGTTTTCGTTTAGGAACACCTACAATATTTTGTCTGCGAGCATGTTGTTGAGGATCGTGGCGATTTGGCTGATTGCATTGATAGTTCGTTGTATTTTATTACGTAAGGCCCTCTCGAGATATTTCTAGCGCTCGTGCTCAGTAGTACCATCCAGGGATCAAATTCAGATGATTCGTTGGACTTCTCTGATTTCAGAAAGACGATCACTTTAGATGTTTTGAGTTCCGCTGGTATTTGCTCTAAGTCAAGCGTATCTATCTTTAGTTTTCTTACCATAGCAGAGCAGTAAGCCGGAATATATCCCATTTAAACCGACCGCTTTGTCAGGTTGAACGCTTTCTTGTGGTGCTGTGGGTTCTACCTCCTGGAGCCTCTTTTCAAGCACCAGAGCTCTATCAGGTGGCATTTAAAAAAATTCCCGTATGCGTGCTGCGATGTCATTTGGGTTGATTGTTGGTTACGGAAATAGCAAACGGTGTACTGTTGCTCAGTTTCTGCAGCAAGCTCTATGCTTTGCAACTAGAGTGGGCAAAATTTTTGTTCTTGGTTGCAACGTATTATTTCCTGTAACGTCCTTGGAATGTCTTTCTTGGCTGTTGCTAGTACCATATCAACAAACCTATTTTAATTTTTACATACTGGTAGAGTTTATCGCATTCTTGCGCTAAGATCCTCTTTAATTGCTGTCTAGGACACCTTGTTGAAGTGCCACCGTAGTTGTGGCGTGGATTTAATGATATTTGGATGCAAATTTTAGAATTACCGGTCTGTGCTGAACATGAGGCAAACTCAAATACTTTTCCGGCAGTTAGCGTTAGTATTTGTTCGTTGTAACTTGTTGCGAATGTTAGATTTCGGTTGTAGTCCTCCCTTTGCCCTTGGCGTGGAATATCAATTGCAAATATTATTTTTGCCTATATGGCTAGTTTAATTCCGTTTTGATTGTGGGTTGCATATTTCTAAAAGGTATGGTGGCTTTTAAAGTAGCCTCTCTATGTGTTCATATACCAATAGAACTACGTGGACAAGCTAGATTACGGCTAGTATTCCGTCTCGTGATCGCAGCTCAGAATCAGATGCTGCGTGTGTAAAGTTGGTAAAATTTGTGTTCTTGGTTTCAACCTAGAATGTATTTTCTCGTGTAACCTCTTGGAATGTCTTACTTGGTTGTTGCTAGATGTTTGTATCCCAATTACAATTATTGAATCCACGTCACAACCACCGTGGAACTTTAACAAGTCGTCTTGGGCAGCGCTTAAAAAGGATTTTAGCGCAAGCACGCGATAAACTCTACCAACATGTAAAAATTAAAATAGGTTATTTGATATGGTACTTGCACTAAAGGTTTATGCTGAACATTCGGGAAACCTAAACACTTTTCCGGCAGTTTGCATTAGTATATGTTTGTTGTTACTTGTTACGAATGTTAGATCTAGGTTGTAGTCCCTTTGCTCTTGGCGACGAATATCAATAGCAAATGTTACTTTTGCCCACTTGGTTAGTCTAATTCCGTTTTGATTGTTGGTTACATATTTCTAAAAGGTATGGTGGCTTTTAAAGTCGGGCTAGATTCCGTATGCCGGCTTGTATAGATTGATAATTTTTATAACAGCAATTTCGAGACTGGGGTGGCTCAGTGGTCAAAAAATCAGACGTTGAAAGTAATAGTCCAAAGGCTTCCCCGTTCGAATCTCTCCAGAAACCAGAAAAGGTTTCTAATTTCCTGTGCGGTCGGTACTGGGCCCGCTTTCCATATGCCATAGGGGATCAAATTAATGGCGTTCCTCGTGTTACCTTCGCACTCAAGACTCCACACACATACACCTCACACCACACAAGTTAAGTACAGTCACGCACTAACACACTAACACGGTAATCCGCAGAGTGAGAGAGTATTGTGCATGGGACAAACTAGCTTAGTCTTGCCTTATACGAAAGCAATGGCCCTACAAGACCTGTGAAAGCTCCAATAAAAGTAATTTCGATGAAGATTGTGTAAAGTTAATCTGTCGTGCTGTGTTTGATATGTGTGGTGTTTTCCATGTTGCGGGGGAATCCGTAGTTGCGGTGGTGTATCCCATCGATTGATGTGTAGCAGTGTATTTCGCCCCGTGATCGCAGCGTTTAATCAAATACTAAGACAGTATATATGGAACCCACTAGATGAACTGGGGGCAAATTCAAAATTACAAAGAGTAATTAAAAGCATATACAGCAACGTGACGGGAATAGTTAAACTAAACGGAAACACATCGAAAGAGTTTAGAATAGAAAATAGAGACAAACAAGGCGACAGTTTAAGTCCACTTCTTTTTGTTGCCTACATGGATATAATAATAAAACGAGCCAAGAACCAAACTAGAGCGACAAGACTGGGGTACCGCAACCTAATACCAGTATATGCACAAGACCTTATATACGCAGCCGATATTGTTTTAATATCAAGCAAAGTAAACGTCCTACAAAGAAATATTCAAATATGGAATACTTGCCTACAAGAGAAAGGAATGAAAATAAAGAAAGAAAGAAAGAGTAAGATTCTAGATATCACAAAAGAAGAAAGAGAAGAAAACGTAGACTTAAGAATAGATGGACGACAACTAGAGCTAGTAGAAAAATGCCAATACCTAGCAACTATGATCAATAAAGATGATAAGATCGATCAAGAAATACGCAGCAGAATAGCCAAAGCAAGTAGAGTCTACTACCAAATAAACAATACTCTAGTAGGAAAGAAAGAATTAAGCACCAAAACAAAATTACATCTATACAAAACCATTTACACACCTACACTCAAGTACAAGTCGGAAACGTGGACGAACTAAACTTCAAACCTCTAGTAGAAGAAATAGAGGAAAAACAACTAAGCTGGTACGGTCATTTGGTTTGCATGGAGGAGGAAAAAATATCCAAGGAAATGGTCAATATGAGACCCGACAAAAGGAGAAAACGGGGTAGGCCGAGAATCCAATGGGAGAAAACAATAGATGAATGGGCATGGAAAACAGGAAACACCACCACAGAGATACGGAAAATGGCAAGAGAATGACTGTTACATGTATGCCCTTGTCAGATAGAATCCTAGACGCATTTTTTTTAAGTCAGTTAATTCCCTCAATGTTCAATTAGCATGTGCAGACTGATGTTCCGATATGCCTTATCAGGCGGATTTTAGGAGTGCCATTTGTTATCACTGGCAGTTACATATTTTGCCTGCTTTTTTAATCGATGTGATAATATGCTCGTAGATGATTATTCTTCTTCGTGTACCATGATTACCAGGAAGACATAGAATGGTCGTTTGCCAGCCAATTTTGATAGATCATTATCATAGACTTGATATGTATATTGTGACAATCAAGACTCTCTTTTCCTTATAGTCTTTTCCCCGAACATTCATTTCTCTCTTTGTTAACCAAAAAGCCATTCACATCAGTTTGTTGCGGGCTGATGAAAACGATCATTCGCCCGTAATTATAGGCCCTTGTTACTGATTCCTAGTTTATACCTTATCTTCACTACTGCTCTCTTACTTTCTCGTCTTACCCTTTCACTGAATTGTCATAGCCTCCTGATGCATTTTAAGACGTCCGTCCATACAAAGTGTTTCTACACCGAAGGGTATGTGCCTCAATCGTATTTACACTTCACACTTTCCTAGAATGTAGAATACTGTTTCCTTTTTCCTGGGAGATCCTCCGCGAACGGGTCATTCTCGACATCTCTTAAAGTTAGGTGTCCCCTATGTTTACCGTATGCTATAGGGCTGCCACCAAAAGGTTCAGGGTTTGCCAGTTTTTCCATAGCAATCGGAACGACCAGAAAGAGTTTCGAATCCATTCATAATTTAATTTCATATGTGCCCACTCAGTTAGGAATGGGCAACCTCGTTATACATATAACAGGTTCCGATTTAAATAGGCTTCCCGGGTCCGTGTTTAGCAAGTTCATCTACGTTCTCGTTGCTTGGGAACCCACAGCATCCTAGAACCTAAATCAACTTAATTTCCTTCAGCTTTGCAAGCTTTTCTAAATACTTTCTGTACGAAGGTGAACCGTGTTCGCTTCCAGTTACAACCAACAATAGTTAAATAAAACAAACTGCAATCTAGAAAATTGAATCACGGATGTGAACTACTGGGTATACAAACAACAACCTGTTATATTTTGTAACTGTCAGTTTTTTAATTACAGCTAAATTATAAGAGATAGTTTATGAAACATGACGTGATTTTTAATGAATATAGTCAATTCTTATGATGGCTTTAAAATTCATACGGTATATAATATATAGTTATTAATAGACAAATTCTACTAAATATATTTTAATAAACGTGGCATTAATAACTGAGGATGCAAATCTCAGGAAAGAAGTAAGTATTCTAGTGCTAATCTAAGTTTACGTTTAATAGAATAATCATAAATATACATCGTAGCATCAAAAATAAATTTAATCTATTTTCTTCTTCAATACTTAGAAATTTTGAGGAGAATGTTGTACGCCTAAAAAACTTTAACGTTCATTACACAATTTACAAATTACTATTAATTAAAACAAGTGCATCTTTAGACACATAATATACATCTAAAGGTAGAAACAGAAGCAGATAATTATTTACTCCCGAATTGTACACTAAATTTCTTATTTTAAGCGAATTTTCCTATATTTTATATATTTTGTTCTAAATACGGTGGTATGCCTTATCAAACTTTCAAAAATATATGAAAAATATAGATCTCGTTTAAAGTCAGAAACTCTTAATATTACTTTACATATACAGGGTGTTAATGAATTGCAGGGACAAACGTCTAGGGCTTAACGTATACACGAAAACAAACATTTTTTGTTAATAAATGTATGGTCAAAAGTGTTTCCTTTCAGGGATAGAGCTTCTCAAAGATTCTTTTCATCCACCAGGAGCCATAAAGCTCCTTCAGAGTTATTCTGTACTTGCTATTTCATACTACTAACATCAAATACCTACAATATTTTAGGTTAATCAATTAAAGATGGATACTCTTCCAATTGATAAGGTGAGCATTCTTCAGACAAAACGGTACGTAGCAATATGGTCCTACCTACCTTAATCTGGGATTGTGGCCACAGGTCATTAACCTGACAAGTAAACTGTAGATAACATACATATTACAACAACAAACAGTTACTTAAATGATTTCTTGACGGACATTAACAGCATTGAAAGATTCTTCGAACTCTAGGTACTGATTCGGAAAAAAATAAACAAAGGGATTTATTAATTAACAGCCTAGTATTATTAACAACACTTTGCTTATAGCATAACAGGTTTCCATTGCAGCTTATACAATATCAAGTTACGATTACAACTGCAGGATTTTATAGTGCGAAACTGTTATCCTAATGTTACCAAATGAATTCAAATTTACCCGTACATCAACAGCATAATTTACAAATTAAATTATAACATCATGGATAATTATAATTCTTTTTTAATCACAAAGGGTGGTTATATATGCTACACATTGTGACGTTCGTCGGTTTTCCACACTTAAATTTGAATGTTTGTTGGATTTATCCCATTATTTATAAATGGCGTATGTTACGCCACCTTTCGGTTATCCCGAGTGTTGCCTTTGACTGCTCTCATTGGCAAACTCGGGATAAAAACGGCTTGGGCGAGTTTTGGGGACCTGTTTTCAAGAAATGGTACCGAGAGTCGCGTGAAGAGTTATTTCTTGCAAGCGGTACCGGTGAAATGCCCAAGCGGACAAAGAGTAATAACTTATCACTAGTAGAGTACGAACCCACCCAGTTTGGTTAAATTAGGGTGAGGTACAAGTTGTTAAATTGATCTTGTACTGTTTTCTCATCAGAAACTCGACAATTAAGTCGAATAGTATGTACACAAGAGACAATAATATAGTTGGGAGTACCGTGTGGTTTCCGTTTTTGTTCGTTGCGGATAAAATTAACCCCTATACCTTTTTAAGGTCCCCGTGAGAACAAAACAGTTCCAGCAAGAACTATGTGTCGCAAATTCCAGCTTCTGGCGTTCGAAACACATGCTTTTGTCGGTATTTAATCCCTTATTCCGATTACACAATCCGATACAATATTCTGATAAAATAATTGGTGACATGACGCCATCATCTAAATATTGCGAACTTTAACGCCATTATCCAATAACGCCTACCTGGTGACGTCAGCCTCATACCAAAATCCACTGTGTTGTGAACTTTTCTCACGGTAACGCAGTCGGCAGTCCTACTTCACAGTGATTATTTTAATTTTGTTGGGAATATAAAATTATACATTCGCTAGAGATTTAACTCTTCTAGGCAAGTATAAGCAAAGTACAACAGACAACCATCAGAGCCTTGCTCAGGAAATGATGAAAAGAACAGCAAACCACATCACACCTAACTCAGCGTTAACTTGGATAATATGCAGGTATTAATTTATCTGCGGCATAGAACAAGATATGCTGGTAAAACTAATACGATGGTTAAACTCAGATGTAATTAAGCATACCGATTTTGATGTAACGCAATGCTAAACTGGTGGTAAGCATAATAGAGCGGTAAATCATATGATAAAATAGTGTTACGGTTTAAAATTGCCGAACACTATATGCGGGTTGGACGACGCCAGGTGTAGCAGTGGCTAGCTGACCAGTGGAGAAGGTCGTGGGTCCTCGAAGAGGGATGTGAATGACGGTAGGTGGTCCACGCTACTATTAGGCAGATAACAAACTCCCAACGAGACAGACCACCAAATTCTCGTTGGATCCAGACTGTTCTTTTAATAAGAATAAAACACTCAAATAGGCATACGTAATTATTTATCATATATTCAAGATAAACCCTCCCAAATTCGGTACCAAGTTACTCCATACAACACAGGATACATAACAACCTTAATACAATATTAAATGATGATACCGGTAAAAGTAAAAGTGGGACATATAAAATATTATAAACCAACAACAAAGGCGAATACTACCAGCATATAGCTTTTAATATTGGCAGTCATAAAGAAAACTGCACAAATTACATATATCACAACCTTGGTAAGCTACCTGTAGTAGCAGCTTCTCACCATGAATAAAATTCAAAGTAGATAGAACAGGAGTCATTTACTCCGATCTTTCGGGTGCTTCCTTCGAGGATGACGGCCACAACCTCCACCAGATCGCTCCCCGCCGCACGCAGACCACCATTCAGGGGCGTCAATTAGAAGAGGGGATCCGCTTCGACAAAGCTGCGTGATCAAATGGAAAATTTTGGGGCCGGAATGACCGACAGATGTAGACTGACGTCAGTGATACCATTCACTTCAGAATTTGAACATGGATATGAACCTTTCGACATACGCGGCTACTGTAGTAACGTAATCCCCAATGCAAAACCTCCACACCGGAGAATATGAGGCCTCAGGGCTTCGAGATCACACAATCTAACCCAACTCGACCCCAAGAGCCACGAGTTCCTTACATTAGTAGCCCCAAAAGGGCACTCACAGATTCCGCATGCGCGTAATAGAGTGACAATAGTGTCGAGAATGTTATGCTGATAACTTGCGTCAATTTCAGAATATGCTAATGACTGTTTATGACTTATAGTGACTTTCGTAAAATTTGTGCATGGAATATCTAGGATAGATTAGTATAATCTGTATGTGAGTAAATGCAAAATGTATTGCAAGGACAGTTATTACACACAAGTATTTCGTCAAATGCGCTGTCATAAACTACACAGTATCTTACATAAACTGCAGCAAATTATTGACTTACATGTGCTTTAAACTATGTTAATATTACCTTATTGCCATTTATCTGCCTAACTATATTTTACATCCACTAAAGAGTCGAAATATGTATAAATTGTGACTTTCTGCAACCTGCATGGTACTTGTTACGTCCCGATGGTACGCCTATGGCTGCGCACCTGTGGGTCGACGCTCTCGGGGTTGCTCGGCTTGGGGGTTAAAACATTTATCACTTTTTTGTTAACCGTTCATGTGAACGGTATGAATTTTAAGTTTGTACTTCTTTAAATACAGTCCATTTTTATTTTCTACAAGTGTAATTATTTAAACCAGCGAAATCTAATCGAGTGGTTCGTCACACTATTAGCTGACACCACGAGAACCCACAGTACTCTTTTAATGAAACCCTACTCATGAACAATCTATACATGTACATGTCTCATAACTCCCACAGGTTATCTTCTATTTAAAAAACAAGGTTTCCACCAGAACGTGGGACGCAGCCCGTGGGTACAGCGACATACTCGTATTAATTTAGTTAATATATTGTAGTGTATTGATTGTGTATAATATTAAGAATATTAACAGTTGGGTAAACATGCAAAGCAAATATTAACACATGATGAATGAAGATATAGTTAAGTGGGATAATATTTCTTCTGGCGAGGCTAGTTATTCAATTCTAGTCGAGTTCTTACAAACAAATTCAGAGCAGATGTAGTACTCGCCATGGAAAAACAGACACGTCGCGGCCAGGCAACGCTTAAGTCAATCAGGTAAGCAATTACTAACTAAACAAAAGGAATGCAGTCGTTGTGGAGAGTTGTTTTTCTGCAGTTCTTAAGAATTCCAAACGCCAACTCAGAGATTAGAAAATATCTCTGGATGCTGAAAGAAAGAATATATTTCTAATTTATCAAACACAAATGTTTCTGAATTCGTCTCAAACCTACGACACTTTCTGCCACCTTTAACAGCTGTAATACCTTTTTTTCTCTCATTCATGCATACTACTCCCCCCCCTCCCGGAACCGCTTTCGTATTACTTCGGTGAGGTGCGGTAGTCCCTTACACATTAACCATTCATGCAACATGCACCCTAAACTTAACTACGCAAAATGCGGTCGCCCCAGTGGGGATTCGATACTTCGACCGATCGGACCGAATTTAGCTGTGGCCTCGAGTGGCAGCGCGTATCCGCACTGCTCCACCGAGGTCCCTACTCTATGTATATTAATGATTTCACAAAATTTTTCATTTATTTATCCCTTGAATTATAACAATCTATCTACAGATTTTAGTAATATTGTATGTAACTCAGATACTGACATAGCGGGGTTCGTCTAGTTACTCTCTTCCATGATTATCTCAACAGAATGCATAAATATGCTAATTTATGTACATCGAAATACAATATTACAGCTTAAAATCTATATGGTATATCTAGCGGATCACATCGCTTGAGGCGCTTGATGCAGTATAGGTATTGGGATGGTCACGAAGGGGTGTTAGATAATTAGTGCTGGATTAAGTGATTTTATCATGTACTGCGAAGGCTTTTGTGTGTCGGTATACTACTGGGTTGAGGTAGTATCTGGTACATTTTAATAACGCTGGTGGCACCTCATAGCTGTAAGACCTATGTCCATATAGGTTTTAGAATGGTTTTATTTTTGGGTGACGGATGAGATTTTACAACCGGCAACAATGATATTTAATTTTTAGTGGTTTTTGTTCAACTTGTATGTAAAGAAGCAGAGTTAAACTTCTGTCCAGAAAGATTACCAGAATACGCTGGAACAAACATATTAAAAAATACAAGAGAGGTTGAAAAATGAAACGAATGATTCATTAATACAATTCTATGGATGTAGGTATAGCAAAACAAAACAAGGAGTCCCCTTTCCTGACAATGAATTGAAAAAGTGTGGAGTTGTAGAGCATCGCAGTTAACTACAAATACAAATAAAAATACAAAAAAATACAAAGAACACTGCTGAGGTAGGAGAGTGGAAGTACTAAAATGGTTAACCATAATATGAGGCATCGGAACGCAAGGAACAAGTAAACAGGAGCAAAAAAGCCACTTCATGAAATAGAATGGATAAGTAAAGTGATCAACCTGTCGGGACAGGTAAGCACCTGGGAGTCACTTTAGACTACAAACTTATCTGTAACGAGCACATTGAAAACGTTGTCATGAAAGCGGAACCTCCCTAGCTGTAGTCCGATGAACCTACGATAAAGCTTGAGGTTTACGACCAAGCATGGTGTATTGGATATACACCAGAGTGGTCCGAATAGCTATGCCTACAACATATGCGGCCCTAGTGTTGTGGTTCATGGTCAAACAGGAAATCACCAAATTAAAGCTAATAAATAAAACACCTTGTCATCCCCACGAAATATATTGTTATAATAAGTTCTGGCCGAACAAATAGCCCCAAGTTAGCATCGTTATTTCGTTAAAATAGTCACATACAAAATCCAAGTCGGTTAATGTCAATATAAAAATTATTTAAATAAACCCAAAAATGAATTAAATTAATTTCAATCTAATAAATGTTTATACTACTTCAACTGCAATTTTAAATCTTTCAGATTTAGAAGATATTGAATATGTTACTCTATTAAATTTATGGGCGCCAGGTGACAAATTAAATAGAAAATTTGCCTCCAAATTCAATTTTATTTATATAACCACGGTAGCTCGAGCATGAGACATAAATACCAAGGATAGTAGGTTCAAAAGGTTGGAAAAACTTACTCACTTAAAATCGCCTTAATAAAATTGCCAACTTCAGATCGGTTTTAAGTAATGTCAAAAATAAAACTTGAAGTTATTACGTTTGGTTTACTTATTTGGTCTGGTATTCCCAATTATACAGGTAAAGCTTCACCAACTTGTTCTTTATCTCATGTCAACCGTAAGTTCAGTTGGATGTAGATTAGTAAATTAGTACTACCTTTTCAACGAGTCCCTCTTACAAATCTCTTGAACTTCACAGATGTGCTTACACTTGGTTTTATAATATCGCTGAACAGGCAACCTCCATAAAACAGCACAAAGTTGTACTTGCAGATGGGTCCATATCTTCTTGCAGCAGAATAAAATTCAAATTCATGTAAGTTGAATCTTTTAATTACAAGAAATTGTTTATAATATTCTTTTATATAAAAATTACAGCCTTTAACTGGGAAAAACTTATTTTATACAGATTTTGATAAATTTATAATCTTTTTTACTAATTGTTTTTTTTAATCAATTCTTATCAACAACCCCTAGGCAACCCCCAAGTTAAAAATAATATCAAAAGTGCTAAAATTAATCAATGAGACATGATCTATAAAATTACAATATAAATTTTAAAATGTATAAAATTTCACAGCCACATTACGTCTTTTGCCCCCGATTACACTAACACTTAAAACAAAATAGTATCTTCATTCTTCTGATGGATCTTCTTTTAAATATCTGCATTTTCTAGATTAAGTTTCAAAATTTATTCACATTAACTGCAACTTATTTCCTTCTTGTATTCCAATACACGCATCTCATCTTCAATCTCATTAATAACATGATGTTGTACCAAAATTCTTCTTTTCGTAGGTTTACCATCGAATATGTGTTTCGCAGAGTTACTCAAACCAGAATAGTAGTCAACTGTATTAAGGCCTGCCCTAATTAATATTACAAAAAGAAAACTGACTCCCAAGACAAGACATCATGCACGAGTATCCTTTTTTCTAAAATGACTTTAGATAGATTAGCCAAATAAGATCCATCACAATATATTATAAATTAAACCATACGATGAGCGCTTTGGCAGTACAACTGCATCTTCAGATCATATAAAGTATCTAAATCAAGAAAAACAAACCAAAAATCAACTTACAAAGCATAAAAATAAAATTAAACATTACATTACCTTGTCAAAAACAAAACTCAACACAGAATCAAGCAATAACGGTGAATTGCAGTTACAAAACTCAAAATATTTAAGCCAATCTGGCAAAAATTATGAAAAACACATCTTGAAAACTAAACTTCATCATATGATAAAAAACCAAAAAATTTAAATAAGTCAATATACAATCATGACAAAATATAAACATTTTGAATTTAAAATTCAAGTAGCTAAAGGCCAACCGGCCAAAAGCTAACAACCTCATTAAAGGGGAAAAACACCCTCGAAATAAAAGCAACTACATCAACTCGAGAAGCAAGCAAAATGGACGGAAACAAATTGGCGAATGACAAAATTTCAAACGAAGAACAACTCCATCTACCCCAAACATATGCAACTACAAAAAGAAGGGAACTAATCCCAAGAATCAAACCTACCTACAAACAAGCAAAGCGCCATCTAACAACCGAAAGAAACCTCCAACTAGCTAAACACAATATTATTAAAAAATAGTTATTATTAATTAGGTTGAATTGAATATCATTAAGAACATTGTTAAGGTTGTCTCGGTTATCAGC
>JABXWE010048449.1:0-13135 GCA_014611495.1 Limonius californicus
AATGCCGAAAGCGAAAGTCCCTACAAGTTGTGTACTTTTCTAAGGAAAATATCTTCTTAAACAACTCACATCATTCAGTGGATTTCTTGACATGCCGATATTTGAAAAAATATTTTACTAATTTTTATGAAGTAGTGTACAAGAACGGGAACAATTTTAAGGGTCGTTATACACAGAAGTTCGTTATTTACGGGATCGTTATAAGCACAGATTTATAAAGGATCATGTAGTGGTAGGTTCCAAGATTTTCACCGTGTTCATAAATTCCTCGGACCCATGGAATGCGTTACTATAGCGACCAGGTTTTCCCAGCAGTACGAACAATGGAATCAAGTTTCTCCGAGATGATGTCACGTCCGCTGGATATGCAAGAAGGATATAGAAACGCATCCCAATAGTACCAAGACCACCACTTTTACACCGGTACTACTACGGAGAGGTCGATGGTATTCAAGTTGTTCATGTTCCGTTATTATTATTATTTGTGTAACCGTAGTTATATTCGTTATTATTAAATCTGTTACATGCACAGTGTACATTTATTTAGTGCTTCTTCTTCGAGTGCTTTATCTCTTACGAGACGTAGCGATCTTCTCCCTATGCCCGTGTTGCGCGTTTGTTCCGGTACTGGGAATTGAACCCAGGACCTTCAGCGTCTAGAAGCGTAGAAGTCTAACGCGATAACCTCTAGCCCACGACCGCCTTATTTAGTGCAACCAACGCTAAAATCTTATTTGCAGTATTTTAATTCCTATTACTGGCTGTTGCTGTCATTGATTAAATAAATGTGTTTTTATTGGAATTGTTATAATATTATCACTTTTTAGTATTTAAGGGGATTGATATTGTTTATTTGCATATGCTAATTCAAGGATCCGCCGTTTATAATATACCGGGTGTTAAGAAGAACAGGTCCAGCACCTCCTGTTCTATGTATTCAGATAGTAACTAAAACGATATTTAGTGCGAGTAATCAATAATCAAACATGCATAAAATTATATGTAACATTCTTACCGTATTAAAAAAAACCGAATATCAGAAAAATTTTAAATAAAATAACAGATGGAATATGTTGCGTTTGGAATACCATTAAGGGAAAGCAAAATAAAATTGCTTTGCATTTACTTCATACCAATAAACCATGATTACGACACGACGCGCTTTCCAAATTTTTGAGGTACCCAAAATATTCGTAATCGAAACCCCAAAAGGGTTTAAATTAAATACTTTTGTTATTGTAACTGAAAATTGCATGCTTCATTGAGTTGTGAAATATACTCAAAAAGCAGCAATACAAGCTGTTTAAAATACAAGAACCTGGATATGTGTGCCATCTCCTTCAAAAATGTTATAACTAACAAGCAAACAATTTTAAAGCATTCTGTCACCTATTTATCATTGAGTATTTTCTTCTTTAACGTTCCTACGATTTTAGCATATATATTTAAGGCACTTGAGTACCCCCCCCCCGTCCTAGCGCCTGGTGCAGTCGTCCCCCCGCCAACCTTTTGTCACGGTCCTAATTACAGACCTGAATTTTATGCACAATTTGGACAAACCGACTCTGGAAAATAGATCAAAAAAGGAATGTTACGAAATGCTTCATTTAAAAGTGGTCCTTTTTATCTAGAACTTGAAAAATGCATAAAATTCCGAGAAAATTACAAGGAAATTGAGTTATATTTTAAAATGTGGCACATTAATGCAGGAGAAACTTGTAAAAGGGCATCGCTGGAGCAAATAGAAATGTAAATAGTCAGCAAATACCCAAAGATCGCATTCAAAGATAAATAAAGCTGTCATATAAACGAAGTTATCCTATAACCAGTAAGTTGCGGCAACTTCTCGCATCGGTGAAATAAGATCGTCTCTTCACAGTCCAGAGCGTCTCGGTGCTTCAACTACTGAAATTTATAAGTTTCAAGAGGCAGAGACTTTTGTTAAATCTGAGTTTGACTTTATATTCCTGAATTATCCATAACTTGAAATTTATTTCCAACGTTTTATAAAAATAAAGAACTACGCTGAAGGAGCAGACCTCCGGCTTTTTATGATTTTATTTCTATTTTTACACCACAAAGAAAAACAAGGACCCAAACTTTACCTACTCGAAATTAAAATACTTTGGTTAGATTGCAAGTTTCCGGGCCACCCACGAGCTCGCCTATTTCTCGAAATTCCAATTGGCTAGAAATACTGGACTTTTATTAAAAATGTGCAATATGTACGCTCGCTAAATCGATCTTCAAACAAACCCATAACAGCCCGAATTTTTTGCTTTCGTTTGATTTGCCCGCTTCCGAAACATGCACCAAAGAATGGGGAGAAGCGTAAAACGAAAAGGAAATTGTGCAAACTGAATATTAAAAAGTGTCATAGTTTAACGGGGTGGAAATAATCTGCTGACTCGAAAATGTGTCGCCAAGTCGTTCGCGTAATTGGAACGTTCCAAGCTAAAGTTATTAACAACTACATTATCTATTCTTGCCTTGCTGACCTTACTGCGGCTCTATCGCTTAAGGGAAAATTTTTATTAAACGGTTCCGATAAAACTGTAACCTGAGGTTTAACTAATAGTGGTCATAAATAAGCGTTCAAGTGGGCTTTTTAACACACTACTCCACAGAAAGTAGATAGATGTGGATATCTCATTATTTATCCCCACATGCAAAAGCATCCCTACAGGAACTGCATAGAAAATTTGTATGAAAACCTCGCAAAGCCTTTCAAAGGATGTCACTTTGAACTTTTGCATTATAGAAGTCCTTTGAACTATTCATCATATACAACTGCACACCTCTTTTATATTACCCTCCTATAATAATAAACTAAAATGGAACTACCTGAGAGTGGCAAAGATCAAAAGAGGTACTGTTGGAATGCACGTTAGACTAACAGGGAGCTTGTCTACCTGTTTTCGTTCACCATAATTAAAAACTAAAAATAGAATTTCGGACAAATGATATTAACAACCAAATCTAGATACATTTTATGAAAGCCGTATAGTCGGTGGACGCAGCAAGTTATCCATCGAAGAATGAGTCTGTCCTTCCGCTAGGACAATCTGTACTTTGTGTATAAGATAGGTTTTTCTAACATTTTTTCACATTTTACCTGAATACATTTGGATAGTAAAGGGTAGTCAAATATTTGCAGTGCTCAATGAGACTTCAGGCATAAATCATTCACTAAGGTGTCCCTAGAGAAAACTATAACCATTTGGAACTGTTGTACTTGTTACCTGACAAGATCCGAAATAACTAATATTAACTACTCCTTTCCTAACCTAAGTACTCGCGCAATTTACAATACATATCAAAATATATGTATGAGGAGAATATGGACTTGGGGAAAAAAACGAGAGAGGGGACAGGCTGATAGTTCTGTTAAGAGAAGAACATGATATCTAATACGTTCTACAGACTCCCAAAACGAAGACTCTATACATGAAAATTCCCACAAAACAAAGATAAAAAAGTAGTCAGAAACCAGATAGACAACATCCTCATAAAAGAGCTATACAGAAATTCAATTAAATCGGTTAAAGCATACCCAAGAGCTGATGCTAGTTCAAATCATAATCCGATAATCGCTAAA
Organism: Limonius californicus; assembly: GCA_014611495.1. Lineage (NCBI taxonomy): Eukaryota > Metazoa > Arthropoda > Insecta > Coleoptera > Elateridae > Limonius > Limonius californicus. The sequence continues at coordinate 3,599 of JABXWE010048449.1, forward strand.
GTAAACTAAAAAGGATAAAGAACAAAGCAAACCAAAACCAAATTGATATCAACAAAATACAAAATCCAGAGACCAGAGATAAACTTCAAAAAGAAATTAACGATAATATCGTAAAGATCGGGTCACAAGAAGACCGAAACCAAATACGTATAAATGGAAAATGGGAACGATGTAAATCGGCAATAATAGGACCAACCAGAACAATATTACAAAAGGAAAAACCAGACGAAAATAACAATGGATGACAGACGAAATCCTCCAACTAATGGATAGAAGAAGAAGCTATAAAAGGAAGAATGATAAATACAAAGAGAAATAAGAACCAAAATTAAAGTGGCGAAGGAAGAGTATTTTAAAGGAAAATGTGAAGAAATTGAAAAATTACAGACAAAACATGACCATTATAACATCTACAAAAAGATCAAAGAAATTACAACTACACAAAAACGCAGACAGCAAAATATTCTCATAGACTAAAGCGGTAAATTAATAATAGAAATAGAGGAAAAATTAAAGATATAGGAAGAATGTGTGAAAGAATCGTTTAAAGACGAAAGAAAATCAAATAACAACATTGAGAACACGCAAGGAGATGAAGGACCAAATATAACGAACGAAGAAGTCTTATATGCCATAAGAACAATGAAAAATGGAATAACAGTTGGACCAGATGAATTCCTACTGAAGCTCTCAAACTTATAGAAGATCAGATACGTATATTAGTAGACCTATACAACGAAATATATTCGGGCGGAATAATATCTGCCGAATGGCAGCTATCAACTTTTGTGACGCTTCCGAAGAAAGCAAATTCCAGAAATTGCGCAGACTACCGTACAATAAGTTTGATGAGTCACACACTGAAAATCTTTTTAAAAATCAGGTATGTATCAAAGTGGATACGCACTACATTCCTGTCTCAATCTTTTACATAGACATATAGCATCTCCTTTCGCAGCCATTTGCTGTCCACTGCATAAGCCTCTTGTAATCTCTTCCACGCATTTCTGAATTGACCTTTTTTTCTGCCCAATGCGTACAGACTGTTCTCCTTATGACATCCAGACATCTTTCTGGAGGTCTACCTCCTTGTTTGTCTTGGTTGCCAATGGATTGACTTTTTCGACCTTTTACTGTTTTCTTGCCTAGCGATATGACCAATTCATTGTCATTTAAGGTGTGAGAGACGCTCTATGATAATATGAGTGCCTTTGGTTTTTTGTCTGGTCGTGTCACATATAACATATAATAGCATATAATAGCATATACTATTTTGACGCAATTGTTAGGTAGGTAGTCTTAATTTTATGATGACATGTATAAATTACGATTCAATATACCGTGAAAATTAAAAAAAAATTGACGGAATTGGCTCGATAAAAGTCCATTGTGAAATTAATCCATAATCATCTCAAACCCAGTTAAAATGGTAAACAGCTTTCTTCTTGTTACCTATAGAGTGGTACGCTTTTTCCAAATTCACGAATGCCATATGGGTTCCTTCTCCTGTAGATTACCTTTTCAACACGGTGTTGCACTATAAATACATTAAACATACAGGATTGGGCAGGGATAAAACCACTTTGATCTTCTTTTATGTTATGTAGCATTTTGTAATCTGTTTTTGGTAAGTTTTCCAAATAACTTATTCGTTGTACAGGCAACACCGCCGTGTATGTATAATAAAATAATGTACATCTTCTTACATTGTTTGGGATTAGACATTTTTCAATGCACGTATTTATAAGACAGGTTACACGTTTCAACGTTTAAGCGAACTTGTATTAGTAACTACACAAGAAGCAATCATACCTTATACAGTTGATCCAGCTACTGTTTTTAAAGGCAACAACTAGAGTGATCTACTTCTACAAGTGGAACATAGCACGATAACCATCAAGTCTGAATGCTTTACATTTGACAATGAATATTAAAAACCCAATTTCTAATTTTGTATGTATCAGAAACTATTTTCAATTATGAAGATTTATTTTCACATTTTAGATTGTTTGCGTGCAAATAATATTGATTTTGATTGTAAACACACCTTTGAAGCTGGTACGATATCAAGGTATTCACATTTGGTAGTAAAATAGAAAATCTACATAGATAATATAAGAGGTTTGTAAATTAAGTAATGAGACGGGTACCGTAGCGTTACATCTGGTAACACTAAGGACGCGGGGGTGGAAGGGGCGGCAGGTGAACATGTGATACGCCTTCAGTACGAGTTTTAACTCGTTAGAGTCATTTGGTTGTCCATTGCAATTTTTTTCGTGAAACAGTTTTTTCTAATGCGTTCTGAAAATGAGTGACATCAATTTTGAGCAACGGTGTGCTATCAGGTTTTGCTTCAGACTTGGACACAATCTAACGGAAATTTTTGCAAAACTACAGCAGACCTACGGAGACAGCGTTTTGTCAAGGGCCCAGGTTTTTCGGTGGTTTAAGGCATTTTCAGAAGGAAGAGAGTCGATTGAAGGCCTTCATTTTCAAGAACCGATGAAAATGTCGACAGAGTCCAGGAGCTTGTGCGTTCAGATAGTCGGTTGACAGTCGGATTGATCGGGGATGAGTTGAGTTTGACTCACACCACCGTTCATCAGATTTTGACAAATGAATTGGGGATGAGAAAAATCTGCGCTAAAATGCTTCTGAAAAACCTTTCGCAGGACCACAAGGACATCATGAGGGAAAGGTGTCTTGATTTTTTGGAATCGATTGAAAATGATCCCCATTGTCTGGAACGTGTCGTTACTGGTGACGAGTCTTGGGCGTTTGAGTATGACCCGGAAACCAAGCGCCAGAGCATGGAATGGCACACTTCAACCTCTCCAAGGCCAAAAGGAGCAAGAATGAGCAAGTCGAAGATCAAATGCATGATGATTTGCTTTTTTGATAGCCAAGAAATCGTTCACAAAGAGTTTGTGCCTCAAGGCCAAATGGTTAATCAACACTTTTACAGAGGTTCTTGAAAGACTTCGAAAAAGGGTCATGCGTGTGAGACCAAACATCAAGAACAACTGGGTGTTGCATCACGACAATGCGCTTTGTCGCACAGCAATTTCAATAAGTGATGTTTTGGACAGTAAGAACATTCCTGTGGCTCCTCAGCCTCCTTATTCGCCCGACTTGAGTCCTTGTGACTTTTTCGTCTTCCCGAGACTGAAAAATCACCTCAAGGGACGTCATTTTGGGACACTGGAAAACATTCAAACGGCTGTAACCGGCCAGCTGAAGGCTATTCCAGTATCCGAGTTCGAGCACTGTTATGAGGAGTGGGAGAACCGTCTTCAGCGCTGTGTGGATTCCCAACGCAGTTACTTTAAAGGAGACAATGTTGAATTGTAATCTTATTCGAAAAAAAAATTTAAAAAGTCTGTCCCATTACTTAATTTACACACCTCGTAGCTACTAAAGTAAGAATCACTATTTATAAATTTAAGCTGTGTAATTTACAGGAACCAAGCAACTTAAGGCTGATCTAACCCAAGTGCAGATTTCAAATCTGCCCCTTTCTTTTGGCTATAACGCAACCAACATTACAGATTACTACTATTATTATTATTTCAGGGGTTCAACTGTCTACCTGTTTTCGCACCCTTATTTTGTGTCTTCAAAGAACCATAAATCAACGTGGGCAATAAACATATAGTAAACGTGCCTTGTGGTAGATATAATAATGTTTTCAATGTTGAAAATACTTAACCACAATAATGCAAAAATTACCAAGAAATGTAATTTAGAAATGCCACTTAAAAAACTTATTATTAATCATATTCAATGTATATTTTGAATTTTGAGGTGTTGGTAAAATTTTATATAGCACACGTGACTCGTTAGAATTTATCCACTTAATATGATTATGTAATATATTCACCTCTCGAAGAAAGTACCTTTTCCTCCCGGAGTTGAGAGTAGCAGATGCACTTTCTTCCCTAGGTGAACAAATAGCTATTACATAATTTTTTATTGGTACTTTTTATTTTTAGGAACCTAGTACCTACGTTGTTTTCATTGAAGTTTTTGTTTCTTATTAAATTTTGTCATTAATTTGCAAATTACTGAAATTTGTACAAGAAAGATTTTGTTAGTGTAACTATTAGAGTACTGTTAATACTGGATTTTTCATTACTTGTTAGTCGGCTGTTTCGCCTGTCATCTCGCTTCCGTGTGCTGTTTATTTCCTGTGCTTTTTTCTTTGTTAAAAATCTGTCTTTTTCAAGACAAACTTATACAATTGGCGTTACGCATTCAGGTAATTATAAATCATACGTTAAAAAATTATACTTGTATGTGATTTTTTTTAAATTTTTGTTATCAACGCCCGCAGTTTACTAATTATTTGGAATTACAGACAAGAGACAAGACAAGTTTTCGTTGAAAGGTGTGAAGGTGCTGCTTTGTCTTTCAACAGCAATAGTGGTTCCTACCATGACAAATTGCAAAAGAAAATGTTGAGCAATGGACCACGCTTCTATACACAAAAGCTTTGCAAAAAATATCAAATTTAAGAAAAAAGCAACGCTTGCGAAAATACAAATGCTCGCAAAAATCTGTTGGTCCCGATGCTGACTATGGTCTATGTGTGGAAGAAGTGCCTGATATGACTGTCAATTTAATGCTAAAAAATAAATATTTTTAATAAAATTATCTTCCCATGTAGAGGAAATTGAAAAAAAATACCAAAATTCAAGCTTTGTCGGACTTGTGGTTTTGAGAAAGAAAATTGAGGCTGACAGCTTCAAACTTTGGAAAAATATGCAACATGCAAAAAAAACTTCTTCCATAAAGCTTGTGGAGTCTTTATTGTACAGGCCACTTAAAGGTAATGTTTGCACAAAATATGCGCAGGACAATGAAGATATAGCAGCGAAAAGATTCGAACATGAAACCAACCTCTAGACAAAAAAGAGCGGTTTAAAGATTTGGCACAAAAAACCTTTCTTAGCAGCTAGTCCTGATAGGCTGTTAGAGGATAATTCGGCTGTTGTCGAAATAAAATGTTCCTACTCTAGTACACATTTGTCACCAGAAGAGGCAGTAAAAGAAAAAGAAATTACTTGGTGCTCACTAATAGACAGTACAATACAATTAAAAGAAAATCACGCATACGTACCAATTACAGGGCAAATGCTAATTTCTAAGCAAAGCTTATTTTGTGATTCATACAGAGAAAGGTATACATATACAAATAAATCAAAAAAATAATGCCTTTTGTCTGAAGATGGTCGAGAAACTACAAAAGTTTTACTTTGGTGCTGTTCTTCCAGAATTATTAGATTCTAGAAGATCAAGGGATTTACCTCTTCGAGATTTTTATTTAGAAGAATAAATGTTTTATTTATATTTGCATTGTTGTTTCTAAGACCATTTGTAGTAATATATTAATTTTGAATATAGAATTTTTTGTAAAAGAAAGATAAACATTTTTTCCCTCTACTAAACTAAATTCGAAAACATAAATTTGTTGACATTTCAAAGCCAACTAAAACAGACTTTTAAAAAGTACTAGACGAACGAAAATAGTGATACCAAAAAATTCGATTAAAAAAAAAGAATAACGTAAATAGTTTTAATAACAGAAATAGGTACATATGTATTCCAAATCAATTAAAACTTTCTATTTTTTCATTTTCTCGTAAAATCAAAAATAAGTTTTTGTTCCTCTTGTAAACTGTATTCGGAAACATACGGTATATACATGTTTTTTAAAATACATAACAATTGCATAGATATTGCCATGAATCTAGTAAGAGTAAGTATAATTTTCTTCTATTTGTTAGTTTGCAACTTTTTGAATTCAAAGACACTTTTATTTTTTCAATACATAAAATGTTCCATTATGGCCGGGTAATAAAACGATTATCTACCCATCACCGTAATAAAGTTGGGTTGACATCGACTGTATGCCACTGAAAGTTTCTATACCTGAACAACCACAACTGTGTACTGTGAGCACCCTTTTAGGATATGCGCCTCTTGCGGCCAAGTTGGAGAACTAAATGTGCAAAATATACAAAAATAACATGTGATTATTTAAACAATACAACATTTTTTTAAACTGGTTATTATTGATTTATATCAAGTACATCATTTTACACAGTGTCTGCTCATTTTCTTTTCTAAAAGTATCGCAGGCATGAAGATACATCGTCCTCTACGTTTTTGCTTTTATTTAAATAAATAATTTTTTCTTCGACTTGTTTTAGATTCAGCGGGCTATGGAATAGTATTATTAATGTTAATCCAAAAAATCAAAGGGCTATCTTTAGATCTAGATACCAAATAATGCAAAAACAATAAAAATAAAGCGATTACGGTCTACTTTTTACGTGATGCATTTTTTTTAAATAATCGGACATATTCAGCGGGGTAGATATTAAAAATACGCGTAATTTGATGTATGATACATATAATAAAAAAAATTAATTACAGCCAAAAAATGAAAAAATTACCAATTTTGGCCGGGAGGATCAGCCTTAACTAGTGCATTTGAGTTCGTGTTTCAATTTTAAAGTCATCCCAAAGTAAAATTCCTCGGCAAAGACTGAGATGTATATTAAATTCTATTGCAGAGTTCGGGCTCTTGCAAATATAAATAAAGTAAGTTTTAATTGCTCTTCATGGCTTGTTCTAAAACGACCGTTTCAATCTTTTAAGATGCTTATTGTACAGCTACAGCTGTAGTACAATGAATAATATATAATTACGAGCAGATTCGGTTTCAGACGCCCCTGTCGACTTTCCTTGGGAAAATCAAGGCTGTAATTATCATGTAACTTATTAAATGTAATTGAGTGGAAGGGAAAACTTTCTAAGAGGAGTGCAATTAATGTATTTAAGGTGACGTTTTATATAAACGTCGCGTAATCTCTGAAGTAATGCGTTTTTGTATGATTAGCCGCGAATTTGGGAAAGCTGTTGATTGCTTTATGAAACGACATACTAGATTATTAGGTAATACGGCTAACCAAGAGAAAAGTGTTAGGTTTCCGTATAGATAAGACATCTGTAGACATTTCTATACAATCAATTTGAAATTATTCGCAATGATGTAAATGCTTGTACAAAGTTAACTGTAATATTCTTAAAGCGGCATTGTTGAAAGTTATTATTATGCAGGGTGTCTCAAAGTTGACCCCCGTGCTTTTGGAATTTGATTCACTGGGCTAAAACAAATCGAGAACTAAGAGTGGAAATTTTTCGATTGTTTTTCGTTATCGAGTTATTGATGAACAAGTAAATAATAAGTTTATCGCATATTTACTCCGATGAGTTGTGTACGGTAATTCAATTAGGTGGCTTATGGCGATGTTAAAAATTTATTAATGGTTCTATTATATTGATAAGTACCATTATTTGCATTTCCTTCTGATTTTTGTGTTCAAAATGGAACGATACTATTGTAATCCAGATTACGTCGATATGTTGAATGTATTAGGTGCTAGGGTTTGTGCGGAAAGGTATCTAAATCGTGGATGCAAAATCTATAAGAGGTGTAGGACAACGATTACTTTACACAGGTAATTGAAACTCAAAAAATCAGGCAAGACGTTAACCAGCAAGTTTTTGAAAATTTTTTCAGGCGGAACCAAGTAATAATTGTGTCGTCCTAAACTCATTTCCAAAAAATGCAATTCACAGAATATAAGGAGAAATGGTCTGCATGTATTTAGGTTTGCATGACGGCGATAGAGAGCTTCGAGTCAACTTTTAAAGATGGTTGTTGCATAGAGTAAACAATGATCCGCATTTCATTGATAAGGTTCTGTGGAGTGCTGAATCCACATTTATTGAGATGGGTATCATAAATACTTACAACATGCGTGAATGGAGGGATGAAAACCCTCTCTCAATACGAAATAGATCTTATCAAAGGCGACGGTCAATAAATATTTGAAACGGGTGATTAAATATTAATGTAACTGGTCCAGGCATTTAACTAATCGACTTCATTCAACCTTGTATCTTCAATTTTTAAGGGAAATTTTATCACTACCATTGCTCGATGAAGTTCCATTTAGATTTAGTTCTGGGTTCTAACATGATAGTGCGTCTTCACATTCGGGAATACAAGTGAGCAATATCTTGAATGAAAATTTCTCTGAGAGTTGAATTGGAATAGGCAGAGCAAGGCATCCTAGATACGGATTGAATCCCCTGGATTTCTTTTTCTGGGGTCATTTAAATGAAAACTTTTACCCTGAACCTGTTGTAACTCCTGAAGTTGTAGCGCGTACTCACGCTGTGGTGGCTCAAGAACCGCAAATATGCTACAGACGATTCGTACTTTCATGAGAAATTGTACGAAGGTTTGCCTTAAAGTAGGAGACAACCTATTTGAACACATTTTGTGATAACATATGTGGACAATATCTTTTTTGCTGATAAGAAGTTTCTTAAACAGTTTAATGTAACTGTTAAAGTTTCTTACCCATAACTTGATAATGGAGGACAATCGGAAAAATTTCCACTCTTAATTTTGGATGTGCTTTAGCCCCTTAAAACCAAATCCCGGGCGTCAAATCTGAGACACCCTGTACACATCATGCATTCTGTATTACATTTAAATGTACGTCTTCACGTTTCTACCGTTCATACGAAAAGCAAATCCGCCCAAAGAATTTTTCGCATCTTCATAATATGTTCTTTCTTTATATGTTTAAATACAGCTGTATGTTGTGTATACAGGAATCGAAATGATATTCTACTACTGTTTTATCTGAGATAGCACAATTTTATTAAGTTAATAAAATGTGACCTGCCTGCTTTAAATGTATGAGCAAAGCTTATGCTAAAATTCCAAAGCGCTATATGAACTCATTCCAGGTCAGGGTAGAACATGAAGATTCTCCGCCAGTTCTCATACAATTCCATTGAAAGTGTGTATTGATTACTGAAGTTATTAATTTTCTTATTTCTACAAGGCTTTATTTTCCTAGAGTACAAATTTCACGTAAAAACACGTAGCAGATGACACATTAATTGAAAATGTTAGACATTTCTTGAATCAGTACGCTTCATATTCCGTTTTCTTGTTGGATTTCTTAGAGGAATTAGAAAATATTGCAAGAATATATACTTTTTTAGAATTCATACATTTTTGTGCTTGTTGTTTCTAAATGTCGAGGGAACTTAGGAGAAGATTAGGGAATCAAAATCAAATGTAAGATTATTTGGCTGCTAAAGCCGGAGTATATGTAGTTAATACAGTCTAATGTATGCTACACATGCAAATGATTTAGAAAAGTAGGATTATCTGTTAATCTTTTCATTTAAACAATTACTATTATTAATCATCGTCAGCTGTTAATTGTGTCTTGTCTCAAGTAGTTGTAATACAGACGAATTAATTAGAAAGTCTGGAACTACTAATAATTTTAATAGATATTATATATACTAATTAATTTAACACCATGAGATATCATTGAAAAGCCGTTCGTTTTTATTGGATAAAAACATTATTATGTAAAATTTTGTAAATAGGTGTATGGTCTTAAAGGGCTACTAGAGTGATTCACAATAGGCGAAAAT
>JABXWE010048450.1:0-17654 GCA_014611495.1 Limonius californicus
AAATAGTTAATTTTTGCTGTGTGGGTCAGTATCGTCTTGGGTTCCCGATTATCTCTTAAAACACTTAAATACCTACTAAACAAAATAAACTAGGTACCTAAATAAATTAAGTTGAAAATACAAAAATTGGTTTGTCATTCGCACACTTCATTTTAGATAGGACTGTCGAATATATCAATAAAAAAAAATAAATTACTGGCAACGCGCCTTCTATATCATCTATTATCATCGCTCGGAATTTATTACAGTAAGTAGTTTTTATTGGACATTGGCACACAGAAAAACAGATTGCAATTTTGATAAAAATTATAATAATAAAATTTTACAATTATGTGAAATGATATGAATTACATTTTTGTTCGTCTATTACGATGTGATAATACGTTTATGCATCAAATAATTTTCATAGAAACACTTAGTTAATTAATACAATGGCACTTATTTGCCAAACAATATATTAATCATTATTTTATAGGATATTGAAATAGTAGAGACATAGAGAAACTAGCAATCACGTGTCATGATAATGCATTTTGTTTAAATTAAATTACAAATTTGGATTAATATGCTACATCCATAATTTTCTCAATCGTGATTAAACTTACAGCGCTCATTGATTCTCCCATTACCATTTGATACTTTTTTATCTAGTTTTAATTGTTTATTATAGATATTTTTAAATCGTTTTGAACCCGCATTTGAATTTTTTAATGTATTAGTCAAATAATGTCTATATTTATATAGGTGGCACATTGAAGATCTTGTTTGGAATTATATATAAGAATCTTACTGTTACTAAAACTAGTCTAACAGACTAGCCATTGGTTTTTTCTAATCTAAGCTACAAATACACGTAAAACCTAATGTTCACCCAATGGTGTCCAAGAGTTTTCTATGATTATTTGGGGCGCTCCACTCACATACTTTAAATTTTTACTCACACGCTATACTAGTTCAAAGAGTTTAGTTCTCTTCAATCGTCCGACCAATCCATTAGTGTCGAGGAACTGAATTGCTTCGGGATTGGCATGATTATCGAGTATGAATTCATGCCTTGTTGCAAATCGTTTGATCTCACTAACAACGTCTTCGATACCAAGATCACAATGAATGCCGCTGTTACGTACGTACCCCGGTGCACTATTCACTGTGTTGTGTGGTTTTGAAATCTCTGTATGCTATTTATATGGCACACCCCCAAAGTTAAATGCCGTAAACCCAGACTGGCTTTAAGATCTGTTGGTATATTCTAACTTTGTTGGCTATTGACAGTTGGGAGTTGCGTCCCAAGAACCAATACAATTTTCGATATTTCAGGTCCAGCTCTTCCCTTTTCTTCCTTACGTGTTCCCTCCAGTGAAGTTTAGTATCAAGAGTCATACCCAAATACTTTGGAATGTTTGCATATCGTATCACGCAGTTATTAATAGTTACAGGTGCCTGGTCTCTGATTTTCTTATTCGTGAAGTTAAAGTGAGTAAACTTGTTCTTATATAACTTGATCTTCTTTTTCTTCGTCCATCTGACTATCTGATTACTTGCTTTTTAGAGTCTCTCTGTTGCCTCTGTCGCATCATTTCCTACTTCCAGGATTGCAGTAGCATCTGCGGATGCAGCAGTCGTGACATTGCCGGTCTGTGGCAGGTCACATATGTAGAGGAGATACAGTATCAGTCCCAGCACACTACCTTGAGAAACTCCTGCTTGTCCCTGGTACCAGACTTTGTCGAAGGCCTGCACAACATCTAACATTGTTGAGCAGACCGTCTCTTCTTCTAATGCTTTTTCAATGGTGTTAGTAATTCTGTGTACTTGGTGTATGGTTAAGTGTTTTTGTCTAAACCCAAATTAATGGTTTGGTATAAGCACTTTACTTCCTATTATCGGTTTTCATCTTTTAAGACTAATTTTTCGAAGAGTTTGGAGACTATCGGTAATACAGATGGGTCTGTATGATTTTACCTCAATTGGTGGTTTACCTGGTTTTGGTATCATGATTACTTCCATTACTTTCCAGGTATTGGGTACGTACTTGAGTCTAAGAGCTGCGTTGAACACGCAGGTTGATTTGACAATACCTTTTCTAGGAAATTGTTTTAGAATTGCACCTGTGATGAGGTCGAATCCTGGTGCTTTCTTTGGGTTCAGATTTGTTTTTATTTCATTGGCAACTTCTTTCGGAGTGATCGATTTCCTCTTCTTCATGATTTTCCACTACAATATAGTGCTTGCCTGCATTACATTTGGCTTAAATATCTATTCTAGATAATTAGCAAAGAGTTCCGCTTTCTGCGTGTTATCTTTCGCCCAACTCCTGTCTTCCTTTCTTATAGGTGAAACTTGGATGATCGGTCTTCTAAGTCTTTTAGTAGCTTTCCAAAGATAATATTCCGTTGCACTGTCCGCTGTCAGTTCTCTTAGGTACGTATTTATTAAATTTTCTTAGATTTTCTGAATCTCTCTGTTTAACCGTTGAGGTCTGTTACGTAAGGTGTTTGAGTCTGTTGAGTCTCTAGTCTGCTGCTATCTTCTTTTAGCTTTTCTTTTTTCTTTAACCAATTCCCTAATTTCGATTGGGCAGTTACTGCCCTACTAGTGTATACTTTGGTGTTGTTCCATGCTGCACTTTGGATATCTTTAACGAAGTTTGTTACTTTAACTTCCAGCTGTGTCTTATTTTTTAGCTTTACGTTTAGATTGATCCTATTCCCCAGATCTACACTAAAATTTTCCCAGACTTTGTTTTATTAGTCAGAGAAGGCCTGTTTTCTTTTGTAATTATTTTTTCACTTAGGGTTAAGATTACTCCAGAGTGATCGGAATTCAGGTCAAAACTTTCTTCAATATCCATGAAATTGAGTGATACATTCCTGGAGAGGAATAAGTCTAGTAAATCGGGAATTTTACCAGGATCTGACGGCCAGTATGTTAGTTTTCCGGTCGAGTGGAAGTTACACCCAAGTTCTCTTACAGCGTCTCTTAGTTTTTTACCTTTGCTAGTGGTGAGCCTAGATCCCTAATCTACATGCTTGGCATTATGTCCTCCTACGCAAATATTGTAGGAAGTTTTTATAGTCACTTTAGTTTAAGTTGCGTCTAGGTGGAAAATATAGTGCTCCAACAATAAGCTTCTATTTGTTAATTCTAATCCCAACGACTGTTAGCTGGATTTCTTCTCATTGTAGATCTTGTTCTTCATGATGATTGATACTGTCCTTGATTAAGATTGCACTTCATCCTCTGGCCTGATTTTATATGTTCTTATTTTTATATACGACTGATTTGTAAACTGCGTCTCTATATAGACATATATCCATATTTTTAATATCTAAGACTAATTGTATTTCATGTTGTCAATTTAGAAGCCCATTGACATTCCAGGTAGCTATTCTTAATTCTTGTTGGTCCATTAATTTAATCTGGCAGCTGCCCTATTGCCTCTATTCTACAATCGGGTCAATCTTCCTGAGAATGATTTCATAGTTTTTTCTTGAATTTCGAATTTGAATATCAGATTTTCCATCATTTACATCAATGTTTGTTGTTCGTTTTGGTGTTGTGTTGTTTGATTTGTACTTCCTTGTGCTGTTTATGTATATGATACCCCATTCGTTACTCGTGTATTGGTTATGTCATTCTAGTTTTAGTTATGTTGCCTTTGCTTTTCTGCAGCTCTTCTGCTACTATGCAGCCCCAATAGTTTGCAGGGTGTTTTTCCCCACCGTTGGCACATACAAGACTTGTCTTCTGTGATTCTATAGACAAGGCTGTAAGGTGGTTCCCGGCGCATTTAACACACTTTTGCTTCATGTCCGCAAAATCTTTGTATATGCCCATATCTCTGGCATTTCCTACATTCTGGGATTAGTTTGCTACTTCTTAACGCTTCAATTTTAACTTTCATACGCATCAATTATTCTATAGCAAAAATTTTTTTAATGTTTGCAGTTAATCGTGATTAAAGATCAGCGTGAATAAAGAAAGTGGTTTTCTTACTTCCTTTCCATCTTCTTTCGTTTTTATAATCTTGGCTACGTCAATTGCTTTAAATCCTTTTTGTAACAAATCAGCTTTGATTTCATCTGGGTTACATGAATAGTATAAGTATCGCGTCATAACCCTAATCGGCCTTGTTTGCTTATTTTCGTAAGTGTGCCACTGTTGTTTTGACTCATTCATGAGTTTAGTTAATGTTCTGTATTCTAGATCTGTATCCACGTATATTTTAACTTGCTCATTATTCATCATACTTGCCCTGTATTTTAGCATCTAGCTAGTAAGTTCTGAGTCCATTTTTTAAAAGTCTTTAATATTGCTTACTACCTATAAGGGGATGTGATTAGAGCTGTTTTATTCCGATTGAATTTTTGTTAGGGTAATTCTGTTTTCACTGTCGATTCACTAATGTTTCGGTTTTTATTTCTATTTTTTAGAAGTATCCATTCTATTTCTTCTGCTACAAGTTTTTCTTCTTCATCCGGCTGAGATGTAGCTTATCTTCTTCGGCTGTAAGGTCTTTATCATTTCGCGTAGTTATTCAATTTGTTTGTTGTTGTTTTTTTCGCTGTACAAAAGGCATCTTTCTATGTTTCTAGCGTCTCTGGTTCTTTATGTTCTTTACCCGTTATTCCACACGATAATTTGGCGGTCGACGAATACATCGACCGCCTATTATCACTAGCAGAATGTTATACTACTTGAACTTAAATTATCTTATCGTATACACGCGCTAGATCTCACGCCACGGAGAAAGTATTCACTCCTTACGCCGCGAAAGTCAAACGAGTAGGTACTTATCATTTGGAACTAATCCCAATTTTTTTTTCTAGTAATCTGACGTACGTCATTCGCTTTTTAGAATTATGTAAAAAATTATAAATAAATTGAGAAGTATTAATCCACAATGCATGTATTTATTTCTGCTATCCGTTAATCAAATTCGTTGTTTAGCTTATCTACACAGTTTTGTGTGGTTTCATTATTGTGTGGTGACCCCGAGAGCAGTTTATACATTATCCATCCCTTTCAATAGGATTTCGGGTTCATATGTCAGAAATATTTCCAAATTTCAAATTGTAGAGATGCTATTTTCTTCTTAAATAGGAAGGCAAAGTGTGTGTAATCGGTGTAATCAATGCTACGGTGTTCTCATTCAGGAATTAGTGTTCTTGATCAACATACAAACAGGATATTCTAATTCTTATAACTATACCTGCTGATAGTCTGTTGAAATTAAAGTACAAATGGCAAATCCAACTTATACAATTTTATTTCTTTAATAAATTAATAAAAATTCCACACGGCGATTATGAATGAAATGAAATGAATTTAATACTTTCATATCAAAATTATACCAATGGAATAGAATCAGAAGATAACACGTTATAAAAACCTTCATGAGAAATCACAGAAAAACCAAATATTATCTCCCCACTTAAATATAACAATAATATATCTAGTGATGCAGAAAGATGTGAAATAATGACAAGTTATCTAGATTACATAATATCCCTAACAGCACTAACCCTTCAAAACACACTGTAAAGGTCCGTCCACGTGGGGACGGGTACCTGATTTTCGCTCAGAGCCAGAAGTTCGTAATACCATTCGGAGAAACTGTAATGGTTTTAATAGGATTTATTATATTTAACTGTTAAATATATTTCATTCTGAGTTTATAAATAAAAGTAATAATGCAAAATCCTGGTCGGTACGCCCCTGGTACTTGGTCGGAGGTTGGTTAAATGGTCTGCGGGGGTTACGTTCCAGGTAACGGCGGCGTGCGACGGTCGTATTCTATAGATTTGCATAAGCAAACAAAATGGTTGCCACCTGGCAGTTAGTTTTAAACGCGTTTCACAAAATGTACCCACGAAACCACTAATCGGAGTCGTTTTCAGTGTTCACACAGTTATAAGAATAAATTGTCACCTGGTACGCGTAGGGGTTAGTCTAATTCGCCTGTGAAGTTGTTTACCGGTTTCTTGTCTTTGCTGGTTCAATGAACGGATCCAGATAACTAGGGGGTCGCTAGATCCAGATACGCCGGGAAGGAGTGCTTGGCTTCGTAATCTCGACGATAAATGAATTTAAATGTTTCGTAAAATATTTTAAATGAAATGTGACTGTACGGTGAGTACTTGAAATTATTAATGTCTTATTTTAAAAATACGTACAATCTGGCCTGACCGACTAGAACGTATTGTTAAATTAGTTCTGAAATTCCAATTATGGAAAAAAATGTGAAAATCAAAGGTCCAATTAACCTGCCCCTGACCGGCTTATAACGCCTTCAATCTCTTATTTCACTGATATGTTAACCTAATTGATACTAACTGGCATAACCTGCTTGATATCAATTAAGGTAACCCCAACGGCGAAGTGTTCCACAAAATGAATAATTGCGACACCGTACAGGTACACGAATTTTATGGAATTCAACGGGCTGGAAATACTCACGGACTGAGAATATTTCTTAACTTCGGCTTGCTTCCTTCTCTGGTGAACTGGTAATTCAAAGTTCGGCTTGCTTCTTTTTCTGTCTGAGGTGGACTCCAAGTTAGTAAATTTGGGCTGATACGATGATGAGTGCGTGAGGGAAAACAATTTGGAACGCCACTAACACTGCTGCAGACGCTTCTTTCAGGAACTAAAGCGACGTAACAAAGGACAAGTTGAAGCTAGACTATTCAGTCTAGACAGCACACGATTAAAATCTGCTAAGGTCCACTAAAAATCAAGAAATACATGGATCAGTAATCAAATAACAAGGCACCCGGATAAAACTATATGTTCTACTTAAACGTTACACTGCTAAAGTTTTAGGTTTGTCAGCAACACTTCCCCAACAAATCCCAGCAGCTGCGGTTCGATAAACCGTTTATGCACTGTACCAGAACGTTTAAAAAAGATAATACAGTTAAGGCTGAACTTGTTCATTGATGAGTATGCCTAATGGTATTACGACCATTTCAACTTGGATTTCGTACCGCCTATGTTATGTTCATTTTAAAATGTGCCACTTTATATGAATTAATTCCGTAATTTGTTTGCCGCTTCGTAGGAATTAATAACGTTATTTTAATTGCAGTCTTATTTTGGGTTACCATTTCGCTATTTGTTTTGTTTCTCGAAGTTTGAGTTAGTTGATAGTTTCGAAACTACGAACTTTTGTTTTTCTCGTTCGTGACCTTAAGCACTTCCGAGAACTCACGTGTCCCTTATTCTAGAACTTTTACATAACATTTCGAAATATGGTGCAACCTTTTTGGGGGAATGAGGGGTCGTGTTGCGTTTCTCAAGCAGTCAATTTTCGATCTCTCATGACTCCGGTTCTCAGAAAACTCCATCAATCGGGGACCGTAATTACGTTAAGTTCTGCAGGGGCGGCTTTTGGTTTTTTTTTTTAGGGGTATCTGTTATGTGTGTTCCGCCTCGCTGTTTTACTACCAAGGGGTATAAACAGACCATCGGCTACTGCCGGATTTAAAAGGGAAACACTTGATTCGACCCCGGTAAAGGCAATTTCTTGGTGAATTGGCCGATCGCCGTTAGGCGGATTAATTTCGAAACCAGCTCCCGCGCTCTGCGGTTATCATTGGTGCGCTGAATACATCAAATTTCCGGGCCCCTGGATGTTAACTTCCTTCAACCCAGGCTTCAGCGTCGTACCCATGGATTTTTATCATCTTGTGAACCAGTATTGTGCCGGCAGCTCCTATTTCCGTTCAAGGTAAAAGATCAAGTTTTGTGATGTGTAAAAGTAATCGTTTTTGTTTCGCGTTATCTTGCAAACTTCAAATTTTGCTTTTATGTAACTGGAAACAGCGACCTTCAGTCGCCGTTTGTGGTGTTAGTTAAGTATAAAACTACCAGATTATATTCTGTTATTTTTGTGAACTTCGGCGTCACTGGTGGTACGTAGCTGTATGCAAAACGTAAATCCCGTTGCATCAGTGGCGGCGAATTATTTTTCTGAACGTTCAAAAATTAAATTATGTAATCCAGACTTATAGCGTTATCACTTGTCATTTTCTCGTATTGTCGTTTTTAACCGTTTAATTATATGTGTGTTAAAAACTTAATGCCTCTTATTGTGTCTTTTGTACTTGTTTATCTAAGAATTTTGCAAGCTTTAAAGATATAGGAGGAGGCACAATAACGGTAAGTTCCATTCCTGTAAGCTGTTGGCTTCTCGGCCTTCCACAAGGACCTACAATCAGCTGGATTTGGAAGGTGGCGCCCACTTATTTTGACTCGCCCTGTACACAACTAAAGATTTTCTCCCATAAGCGATTTTCACGAACTCCCCCTACTCCTCTGAGCTAAGCTGTAGGCCGTTTTCCATCCACTTGGTTGCGGGTCGTCGGAAAAGCTCGATTGGCTCGTAACACCTACTCAGCTACTCACTTGCTGCTAAAAATTGACGAATACCTATGCATTGTTTAGGAACAAGACAACATACCTCCGTAGCCTTTTCAAATCAGCACTGAGTTTTTATAAAATTAGCCATAAAAGACAAAGAAAATGTTGACCTTAAACAAACCTCCGTCCTTAATTTTGATAATATCATCGTTTAGGACCTAGAGGACATTTCTAGTTAAATTTAACAGTACTAAACCAGCTTGCAAGCTCATACACTCAGGACTCTTACATGGTACGGCTTTAGGACCAATTTTATTCAATATATTTATGTATCATAGACTATCCTCTAACGACAGTAACCTTGCAATGCAAGCAGTTGGTACGACTGTAATCATACAACATGAAATCATTCATATTCATATTCAAATTTAAATGAAATCTCACTAAAAGAATCTTTTATACAATGGAACTCAGCAGATCCAGCAGTAGTATGTCGGGAGGCACTTGGATTACCGACTCACGTGGGGATGAAAAATAAATAAAAAATTACACAAAGGTTATGCTCGCCTGGCTATATTGTATCTCCTATTAAATAAAATATATAGCTATAAAATTAAATGTGCGAGGATATTGAACTTTGAAATAATAAAACCTGTAATAATGTATGCCAGCGTAGTTTGGGGACCGTAAACAAAACTCACATAAAAAGGAAAAAAAACACTCCAGAATAAAGTATTACGCATAGCAGCATACGGTATGTGCGAAATGCCGATTTTCAATAGTATATGGCTGTACTCAATAACCATTCATATTCTATACCTCCATAAAATTCCTTATCGGATAATAATCTGTTTTCGCTGTAGACCGGTTGTAGATAGGCAAACGAGCATATCGGCATCTTTCTTTTATTTAGGGAACTTCATCTTCTGTTTCGGTAACTCGTGGATAGCTAAAAGACTTGGAACTTATTTAAAATTCGCATATAAGTAATGTAACAGAAAGGGAGAGATTGTATTTTTGTTATCCTATTCTTTTTAATTTGTAGTTCGCTATTAACCGTGGAACCACTATATCAATAACATAAATTTAAAAAAATGCAACTTTATCCAGCAGTACTACCACATCAGCACCAAATCATTGACCACGAAGCTATGCTGCTATCATTAAGTAATTCAAAATAACAAAGCACTATAATTGCGTAATATACATCACATCACCCAATTAAGTACATCATTATGACTGTAAATTAAATATCGTGTACAGTGTACAGCCACTATGTGCTTAACCAGTATCAACAAATTATTTAAAAAAGTGCCGTTTGAATCCTTTTATTTGCAAAGCGTTACCTCATATTAGACTCATTGCTTAGTTATTACTAACAACGCCGTGCCGAACGTATTGCCTTACACGACTACTAATGTCGTATTTACTTTTGTCGTTAGCTGTACAATTATGTACTCCAAGGAATATAAAGTGAATTTTTTTGTTATAGAAGTAATATTATTTTTAGGTAAGTATTTATCATTTCACGCCTAATGTGCTGTAGACATATATTTACTCCTCTTGTATAAAGTGTAAAGAAAACATTTGCATCAAACTCAGTATTACATGGAACCAATTTGGGATAACACCATCTGGTTTAAGTATAATGTAACATACACGAACCCGCCCGCCCTCATAATCTTCGGAAGGGATGTTGGTTGACAATACCAGGTTTAGAATTACACAAGGTCCGCAATTACAGCCCCTTTATACGACGATTGCTCACTTAGTGATTTCTATTGCCTCTGCATTTAATCATTTTAGTTTTGACCGATGACAGATTAAGTTACTGCCAAAATTAATTCAATGTCAGACTAGGTACTTCTTTTGGTATAATAATTGGAGATACTTTATTAAATTAGAAGAAGATAGACGAATTAAATTATTTATATTAACACAGAAACACATTATTGCAAAACTTTACACATACGAAAAAGCTGTATCGCGTATACCATAAATATTAAAGCGACCGAAATTTTTTGTTGTCTGAAATGTGAAGTTGGAGAATAACCTAACTTAAATTTGTAAAATTTCAAAATACATAAACATACACCACAACTTACATTTGTACACCCAAAAATAGTTTTTTGCCACTGCGTTTCTAAATATTAGGACATATATTTTAACATACATGATTAACCAGAGTAATCTTAGGGAAACTAAACACAAGAATTTGTATCAAATATCTATTATTTTTCACTATTGAGATGAGGATCTACTCTCATATTAAGAAATAGAAACTGAACGAAATACTTTGCTGAACATTTCACTACATACAAATACCAAACAATCCGTAATTATTTATAGATGTGCATCAACATTCTACATTCTATAAAATTATAGTTTAAAAAATTTGGAATGTAGAAGTTTATTGAAAACTCCTCGACAACAACAGTTCAAAACTGGAAGCGAAAGTTACTCAAGCTATCTAGTGGCTCTAATGAGCATTTTTGAAACTGCCATGTTATAGGGCGATTAAGCTATCTTACTATCACCGAAAGAATACGAATTTCTTAATTTCAAAATTGAAATTAAAAAGCTAATCCTTTAACATGACTTAGTTAAAAACCATGCACACAAGGTATTTAATAGTCTATACATGTTGGCTATAGAAACGTTTTAAAATATTATAACTATTAAAATGTAGCCCAATGATATTTTAAATCCTGTTGGGATTTTGATTAAAGTTGATGGATTGATAGAAACTACAAATACTAACCAAACTGCTTACGATTTATAAACGAAGCCCGCCTCTAAGACCCCGTTTTTTCGAATCAAGAAAGCGTTTGAGAAAAAGTGCGAAAAGCAGTTACGTTTATAAGGAGTCTTCAATTAAGTTTACCGATTTTATCAAACCTTCTAGCTTCGCGATTGAAGCCGGTTGTAACGAATTCCACGCCTGGTTGAAAGTAACCGGTTTTGCATTTTACATTTCGAAAGACACGGTCGACTTATGCGCATAGTTTTTGAGTTTCGGAAAATTGAGGGGGAAACCAAAAAATTTTAGAACGACAAGTCCAGGAACGAATACTTGAGTATTGACGGTTGGTCGGACATATACGTGCCAAGTGAGTGAAAATTGTGGTAAATCGTTATCGATTTGGAAATTAGTTTTCCGATTTAAAACTTCACGGCACAGGAGTTGGGTCCTAGTTTAGAGGAAGTCAAAAAACTCCAGGAATTAGTATTCCAATATAGAGATTATTCCGGTCAAACAGATTTTTTTTGTGGGTAGTTTTACATCGACTGGTGAGTTATTAATTAATAGAAAGATTGTTCAGTCTTAAATTTTTCCAAACTTCAATTCTAATATTCGCTGTAATTTAATTTAGGCAAGATACGCTCGGTTGCGAACTACGTTGATAAGTTCAACTAAGCACGCAAACATCGCCGAGAACGTTGGGGATGGGTTTTCCCTCGACCCATCCAAACGCTGGCTCTGGTGACAACCACGTTGAAACCTGCTCGCAGAGATAGGCGTTACACTTGCAACAGGGAAGTGAATTTAATATTATTTCACGTTAATATTTTTGAGGACGTGACTTTTGTTATTTATGATTGCATTATTTTCACATATAAACCATTTCGTTAACTTGATTGTGTCCGGGATTTGTACTGTTGGGGAATAATTAAGTATATATAGACCTTAATTATTGTTATATTATCAAAGTTATTGTATTGGGGAACAATTTTACGTGGTTATGTATAGGGTGGGACGGCATTGCGTTTGCATGTGTTTTCAGGTTGAATTTTTCTATTTTTGGTCGGTTATGACCACGCAGGATTTCGTTTCGCGGAGGCCTCTCGTAACGTGATTTTGCGCTAGAACCTTAATATTATGATGATCCGATAAGCGCAATCATAGTCCTTCAGTTCAGTAGTAAATTATAAGTCGGTGGCGTCTATTATTTATTTGTTTAGAATCCACTCCTTCTTCGATTGGGTTTTCCGGAATACTAACATTGTCAAGTTATTAATTTTCTACCTGAGCAGTGGCGTAGCATCGAGAGTACACTTCATCAATTTATTTTTCGGTAGCTCTCTTATGCAACTCATTTTACAAGTCTTAGTTTACCTTAATTATAATTTGATTTTTTCTTATATAAAGGTAACAAGCTGTAAACATTAAACTAATCATACTTTTAAGTACGATTAAATTAATAATTTTATTTGTAACTGTATGTCTTTTAATATTGTAGAAATATAAATTAAAATAATTTGGTAATATTACGTAATATTTTATATTAAGGAAAAACGAAAAAGGCTTATCTAAATATTTTTAGCATAGAGTAATAGCTTGAATCCAAATGGACTTCTACTTTTTTCTTAACTACTTTTCCTTCTCATAGGAACTCTTTACCCAAAAAATGTTTGAAAGAGACGGTTTATGAATGAGAAAATAGTTCTTTTTAGCAGGAATTTGCATGTAACTCTAGATAATTATTTACAATTTTAACGTAATAACTTTTAACCTAGTCACATATTCACTCGGTGTCTAATTGCATTTAGTTAAGCTCGAGATGTTTATAAATCTATCCTGTTATATTTTAGGTTAAAAGTGAAGCCAAAATCACTTTATAATTATTTTACTTATTCCTAAAATAATAAAATTTCCTGACAACGGAAAATTCAAAACAAAGTGATGGTGAAGTGTATGGGACATTTATTTTTCTTCGGTTCTTAAATGTTTAAAATGTTTAATTTTTGTTAATAAACAGAAAATTAGTGCTCCCTTTGTTCAGACTACTTTCCCGTTATATTCAAGAATGGGAAAATGGTAATTCGGTTTAATAGTTGTTGCAAAACTACCTTGAACCTCTTGACTTACCATCTTAGCTTTTGATTAAGATCTTGCCCTCATGCAGCAACGTCAAGTTACCAGCATCCTGTTTCACAAGAAAACCTCCTGATTTAGGGCGCTAGTCTTTTGAAAAGCGGACTAAGGGCGTAAGATGATACTACAGAACAAACTTTCAACTCCTCCATTCATGCTTCTTGAAAGCCAGTTTAAAAGAACTGCGATAACATATTTCTTCTGATTCTCATGGTACCTATATCGTCGCGACAGGAAGAACTTCCACATAATGATTTTTCTTACTGAACTCTTAAAACAATTTGCTTTAGAATAGTAAAATAGTTTAGAAACTAAGCAACGTACAATTAAAAGGTAAATTTGCTGGAATTTTAAACCACTTGAAGGAATATTTCTAATAAAGTAAGTCCGTTTACTATAATAGAAGGCTAGTTGGTGAAGTTTGCAGAATAGGGTTCCTGAATAGAAAAGTAATTCAATACAAAAAAATAATGCTGGTAGGCCTTTATTTTGCACCTTTCATAACTGACAGTGAACCGGTGGAAGCAGGGTCAAACCCTAATATAGAAGTGATGTTTGACACCATAATCATCGCGATGAGTGTATTACTCCTACATTTTGAAAGATATTTTTAAGGCCTTTCTCATAAAACAACTCTTTTCTTTTATATCGAGAAAATGTATTGCCTTCAGCTGTTTATTTCAATAACAATAAGTCTTTAAACTTTTTTTAACGTTCATTCTTTAAATAATATTTAATAACATTTACCATATAGTTCTGAATCAGAGCTGTCTCCATTTAAATATTTTTTAACATCAGGAACACTTTTCATTATAATGAAACCTACTAATTGATATTTCATAAAAAGCTTTAGAAAAGAGGATGACGGTTAAAAACTGTAACGTTTTAATGTCACTTTGCGGAATATCTGTATTGGATTGGTAAACACAACAAACAAGTTTCAAAATCTCTTCTGCAGTCGGTCCAAACATGTATCTTTTCCGTTTACATGCATTGTGTTATTAGTTGTACTTCCTTGAAACGTTAATCTTTATATACAATGTCATTCCTAACGTTGGCAATGTTATTATACCATTATATCAGTACAGAAAAACTCGTAAAAACCTTTGATACGTATATATACAGGGTGAGCCAGCTAAGCTATCCCCCACAGAGACTGAGATTCGGAATAGTTTATAGTATAGAAATAACTCATTGCTACTTTGTGTCAAATTGATCTCCTGCTATAGTGATTAACAGTTTTACTAGTCTTAATTTTGTTAGTATTTACAAGAAAAGCGGTGTAACCATACTGTAGTAAATAATAAACTAGTGAAAAGCAACAAAAAATAAATAGCAAAGTTTTATTTCTTTACTTCCCTCAATGTTCAATATTACCTCCATCAACTTCCACAAATTTTCTGATTCGTTTTAAAGACGATTTTCAGACTAGAGCAAGCATGTCAGGTGTAATTAATGACTCGATTATGTTATTTTATATCATTTACCACCGGAATTCGGTAATACTAGTTCATTAATTATTATGCCCAAAAACAAACAGTCTAGTGGAAGTGGAAGTAGATATATCGCAGTTTCATTTTCATGCACCAATGTAATGTGATATAGATGAAACACAGTTTCTTTCAGAATTCTGCTAACTTCGGTTCTATTAGTTTGGTAGGAAAATAATTGCGGCTTTTGTTTACTGCAATTGAATCTCAATTGTATTTGTGTTAACGTCATTTTGAAAGTGTATTTTGCAGTCTGTATTTGAGTAGCATTAACTTTGGTTTTATTGTTAGCTATGTTTCAATTTAGGCTATTGAACTAAAAATGGACAAGAAGCAAATAGGAGCTTCTTTTGTATGAGTACAAAATGGGTGGTAGAGCAGCTGAAACTACCCAAACACTGAACTATGCTTTTAGTGGGAGTATTGCCAAAGTGCGTACGGTAGTTTAAAAAATTTCATGCAGAGAAAGAGAGCCTTGAACATGAAGAAGGTCGCGTTCATCCTTTTTCAGTTGATAATCACCAACGAAAGGCGTTAGTTGTATCAGAACCACGCACAACAATCCGAGAGCTTGCACAAAAATTAGAAGTTAGTCATCCAAAAGTTTTTGACCACTTAAAGTAGCTAGGAAAATCTAGAAAGCTTGACAAATGGCTGCCATACGAAATGAATGAAATCCAAAAAATTCGCCATTACGAAGTGTTGTGCTACACTTCTTTTACGCAACAGATATAATCCACACCTCGATCGTATTGTAATGTGCGACGAAAAGTGGATCCTTTACGACTACAGAAAACGGTTTGCACAATGGTTGGACAAGCATTTCGCGAAACCAAAAGAAAGTAATGATGGCTGTTTGGTGGTTTGCACTCGGTATTATCCATTACAATTTTTTAAATCCTGGCGAAACCATTACAGCTGAAAGTTATTGTCCAGAAATCGACCAAATGCACCAAAAAATGCGACATACAAGATACAATCCTGCTCCACGACAATGCACGACCACATGCCTGAAGTAAAACTGCATTTTGAGATTTTATCAAATACAGGACTCCGGAATTTTACACTGCCGGAACAAATAAGCTTAAATTAATTAGCAAAAATGTGTCAATTCTAGTGGCGCTCATTTGGATTAATAAAATTAATTATTAGTTGACAAATTTCTTTATTCGCTGAGAAAACAAAAATCGCAAGTATTTTGCTACCAACCTAATACTAATACTCACACTTGTGTTTGGATCTCTTTATTGTACAAGGGGATGCTCATCCACTGTCTCTAACACTGCTATATTGCTGCTATATGTCGTTTCCATCTCCTGCAATTGACAAATTTTCCTTCTTTTCTTAAAGATGTTTCAATGCGTCTAAATAGGGCGGTAGCCTTCTACTCGGATAACGCCTGATATATAAATGGCAGGTTGTATTCACCAAAAAAAAAACTATTAATCTATTTTCTCGAAATTTGAAAGTATCTTAAAATTTATGGAAATTAACAGCTCAGCTTAGTATTTTCGTAAGTTAGCAACATAGACAAATTTAATTAAATGTATGTTGAGTTCGGTTAACCATTTCTATGTTGATACATATTTTCAAACAAGCTGAATACCGCGAAAGCAATGAAAACCAAATTCAAAGACACCCTTCGAATTTTAAAGACTTGTCTTAGATTAATCTGTAAATATAAAAATGTAAAATTATAAATATTTTTAATTGTAATACATTAATAATTGACAGTTTACATTAATTAAATGATTACAGTAATAAAAGTCATTACAATTACATATTACAATGCTGTGAATTTAAAGGTGTTGACTGTGGAACATACAATTTTCGTATTAGAATCTTATTTCCGTAATGGTATAAAGAATGAAAATGATGAATGGCAATATTCATTTCAAGCGTGTTTCACAGAATTTCAACGGGGTTATCCAAATGACGCTGCAAACTTCACTTATAACAACTTCTATAAAACCGCCTAGCTTATTGCGAATAGTTTTAGAGAAGGTGTAAACTTTGAAAGAAAAAAGGGATTGGGAAGACCTGTGAAAAGAATTGCAGAAGTTATTGATAATGTTAGGAATTTCATGAAACCAACTTCTTCTAAGCCTATCAGAAAACTAAACCAAGAAATTGATTTGTCATACGGTACTTGTCAAACAATCAAATAAAAGATTTAAGCATATTTCCATACAAAATGCAAATGGTTTATCAACATTTGCCGCGTGATTTCCAACCTACAACAAATTATTGTCACCGGCTCTTAAACAAAATAAATTATAATGCCATATTGGATCTTACTTGGTTCAGCGATGAAGCCTGGTTTCACCTCAATGGATTTCTTAACAGCCAGCATGTGTATGAGGAAACACCGTTACATCCACAACAAACATCGGTTTAAGGATCGCTGTTTCAAGAAGACGAATAGTTTACAAGTTTTTGCAGTAAATATAACAGCCGATTGTTATCTTCAGAATATCCCTTTTCCAGTTACATAACTTCATGATGATGAAATTAGAAATGATTACTTCCAACACATACTGCTATGTAATGTAATGTAATTTTATGATGATCGGTTAATTAGTAGACATTTGTTTCCACCAAGGTCATCCTATCTCATAGTTCTAAACTTCTTTCTATATCCGTGTCTGCAAAACAATATATTTAATAACAGGTCACAGAATCTAGAAAATTTACAAAATGTTATTTCACAAAAGTTGTTGAATTTACCCTTAATAGCCTAGTGAATGTGTTTGAGAATCTTAAGAGAAGAGTGCATTTATGTTTAGAAAACAATGGTCAACATGTTCAACATCTTTTATAAGATCCTTTATTTACTTCCATAAATTCCGTAAATGTGTGAGCCCCGCACTGAGCTACCTTATATTAATCAACAACACAATATATATATATATATATATATATAT